>WNWK01011745.1:0-63040 GCA_009830355.1 Cherax destructor | reverse complement strand
CGCCAAACAATTTTTTCAACACTGTGTTTTCTTGAAGGATCTGGGATTTTATGAGTGATACACCAAAAGGCTTCACTTTAAAATCACCACTGGCATTGGCACAAAGCAAAAGGGAGTTAGCCTGTTTTCATAGACTTGTGTCCTGGCTGTGCCTTTTCCTCCTGAGTAATGAAGGTCCTGTTTGGCATTTTCTTCCAAACAGGCCTGTTTCATCCATTAAACCCCTTAAATTCACCCCACAAATTTTTCAGCTGCACGTTTGTCTGAGCTGCTGCCCTC
The DNA here is from genome assembly GCA_009830355.1 of Cherax destructor. Taxonomy (NCBI): domain Eukaryota; kingdom Metazoa; phylum Arthropoda; class Malacostraca; order Decapoda; family Parastacidae; genus Cherax; species Cherax destructor. The sequence goes on along the minus strand of WNWK01011745.1, from coordinate 62,761 downwards.
ACCATGCCTCATACACTGTGTATACCCCCTACTTTTCTTAAACCTCTCAACCAGCCTTTGCTGGCTTAAAATCACTCGCCTACCACTGGTTGCAGGCATTGTCTTGACAAGATCTGCGTGCAATTTCTGCCTTTTCACAAATTATCGCCGTGGAAATACTATCACCGCTATCTGTTTTCATTGATGCACACCATCAACATTTTTCCAACCTCATCCACTGTTTTGATCTATTTTCGTTAACATATCAACCCTTTTGAAACATTAGCTTCCTTGATCTCATTTCCCTTGCCAGGATAGGTGATAGTAGAGGGGGTTTTTCTTGCATCCTGGCAAGCTCATCAGACGTCGCCATTCTTTTTTTTTTTTTTTTTTTTCAACAAGTCGGCCTCCCCCCGAGGCAGGGTGACCCAAAGAAAGAAAATCCCCAAAAAAATACTTTCATCATCATTCAACACTATCACCACACACATACATAATCACTGTCTTTGCAGAGGAGTTCGATACGACAGCTGAGAATTGTCCCCCCCAGCTGTCACTATCCACTCATATTTTTCTATAATCTCTTTGTTCAGTTCGATGGTGTTCCTCACTTTCTTTACCACAGGGTGCCACTAGACTTTTGGGCCCATGGTGACTTATTTACAGTGACAATCACTAAACCACCAAAAAGACACCAAATGTATTGTGAATGTTTGAAAGGCGCTGAGTTGTTCTCTCAATGGTAAACAACGCTAACTGGGGCGTCCTGCGTCCTCGCAGGCGCGGGGCAGGGACAGGCTAAACGTTACGAAACATGAGCCAGTGTACGATTCTCGAAATCAAAAAGCTTACAAAACGATGTTAACGAAATAAGAACCTTAGGGGAAAATCACACTGTCATACATTCACCAAACCTTCACTGATTTACATTTTCTCCTTTTCATCAAAGATTGCAAGAAGAGAGCTCTTCAGATCATTAATTCTCCACGCACCAACACCACTAAACAGTTATAATTCTTCCCAACAGCCAGGTTGCATCGAACATTTCTAAAGTACTTACTAAATCTAACACCAGAGTCGCTATCGCTTCCAGCCTTTCTATAAAGGATCTAACCAGGACAAAATCCAAGCACCATGAACCAGTCAACGCGGGGGTTTACACTATACCCTGTGGAGGCTGCGACAGGATTTATGTAGGAGAAACGGCAAGAAACCTCGAAACACGCCTCAAAGAACACATTAATGCATGTAGGAACGATAACCTGAACAACGCCTGCGTACAACACCGAAATTCCACCAATCATCTCATGAAATTCAAAGACACCCGATTAGTAATCAAAGAAACTGATTTCCGCAGACGCAAGTGCTTTGAATCAGCACTTATCGCTGTTTCTAACACAATTAAACAAAACAAACGCAGCTTCACCATCTCTGAAGTCTTAGCAAGAATCCTCCTGAAAACAGTAAACCCTACCATCACATAGCCTCTCCTGCTAATACCACACAAGCGCATCGCAGATGTGGAACACTGCTACAGGCCTTCTCTTTTCCAACCTCCTACAGAAATATTTGTCTAACCTGTTTTAATACTACCCAAGTAATTGTTTTTATCACCTTTTACTCATGTGCAAGTTGATTGTTCTACCTTATTGTATTACTACTACTACTACAACTTATATCACTACTACTTCTACCACCACTAGTATTACACCTCACTTTGAGAGTATATATATACCCTCTGTGTCCATGTATTGCTTGTAACGGCTTGAAAAAAGCTCCTGGAGAGCGAAACGTTGCCACAATAAAATGTCACATTAGTTGCATTTGTGTCCTTATACTTAACATATTGTCGGTAATTCTACCAATATTAATACAATACATATCTTATTGCATATTTTAAGAAAAAAAGTATAAATAAGTACAGTGGACCCCTGTGTATCGGCCGTAATCCGTTCCAGGAGCTAGGCCTCAACTCGAACTGGCCGAAAGTCGAACTAATATTTCCCATAAGAAATAATGTAAATACAATTAATCCGTTGCACCCAAAAATATTTACAAAAAATTCATTTTTTTAAAGAATAAATACAGTCATACCTCGGTTAACGATATTAATCCGTCAGAGAGGGCGTATCTGTAACCGAATCAATCGTTATCCGAATCAATTTTCCCCATAAGAAATAATGGAAATAAAATTAATCCGTTCCAGACTTCCAAAAGTAGTAAAATAAAATATTTTTTAGAACTTTTTGACATTAAATAATACACAATTTAATGAACATTAAAGATATACATGTAAATATAGTACAATAACATGTCACTTACATTTATTGAAGAGTTGTTGATGTGTGGAGGAGGGGAAAGGATGGAGTATAGTATGCTAGTGTTTGGAAGGGGAATCCCCTTCCATTTACACTGTAGGTGGCAAGTTCTTTTCTGGGGTTACTGGCCTTTTTCTTTGAATGCTACACGCCCTGCATGAATGCTACACTCCCTGCTTCACTCCCTGCATGCCTGCTACACTCCCTGCATGCCTGCTACACTCCCTGCATGAATGCTACACTCCCTGCATGAATGCTACACTCCCTGCATGAATGCTACACTCCCTGCATGAATGCTACACTCCCTGCATGAATGCTACACTCCCTGCATGAATGCTACACTCCTGCATGAATGCTACTCTCCCTGCATGAATGCTACACTCCCTGCATGAATGCTACACTCCCTGCATGAATGATACACTCCCTGCATGAATGCTACACTCCCTGCATCCCTGCTTCACTCCCTGCATCCCTGCTTCACTCCCTGCATCCCTGCTTCACTCCCTGCATCCCTGCTTCACTCCCTGCATCCCTGCTTCACTCCCTGCATCCCTGCTTCACTCCCTGCATCCCTGCTTCACTCCCTGCATCCCTGCTTCACTCCCTGCATCCCTGCTTCACTCCCTGCATCCCTGCTTCACTCCCTGCATCCCTGCTTCACTCCCTGCATCCCTGCTTCACTCCCTGCATCCCTGCTTCACTCCCTGCATCCCTGCTTCACTCCCTGCATCCCTGCTTCACTCCCTGCATCCCTGCTTCACTCCCTGCATCCCTGCTTCACTCCCTGCATGAATGCTTCACTCCCTGCATGAATGCTACACTCCCTGCATCCCTGCTTCACTCCCTGCATGAATGCTACACTCCCTGCATGCCTGCTACACTCCCTGCATCCCTGCTACACTCCATGCATGAATGCTACACTCCCTGCATCCCTGCTTCACTCCCTGCATGCCTGCTACACTCCCTGCATGAATGCTACACTCCCTGCATGAATGCTACACTCCCTGAATGAATGCTACACTCCCTGAATGAATGCTACACTCCCTGCATGAATGCTACACTCCCTGCATGAATGCTACACTCCCTGCATGAATGCTACACTCCCTGCATGAATGCTATACTCCCTGCATGAATGCTACACTCCCTGCATGAATGCTACACTCCCTGCATGAATGCTACACTCCCTGCTTCACTCCCTGCATGAATGCTACACTCCCTGCATCCCTGCTTCACTCCCTGCTACACTCTTTACCACAGGCTTCGCACTAGGAGCTTTCTTGGGGCCCATGGTGGCTTATTTAGCAGTTGCAAGCACTAAAAACAGTGGAATAATGACAATATTGTCATTATTCCACTGGTATGAATGCGTGGGTGGAGTGGGTGGTGGTCGCTCTCGCTTGTAAACAATAGCACACTGACGCAACCTGGAGTGCCCGCACAGCTGGGCGCCACGCGGACGCGTCCGGGACGAATATCGTAAACCGAAGCAATCATCGTAAACCGAGTCAATATTTTGATGTAAAAATGTATCGCTAACCGAATTTATCGTTATCCGACGCCATCGTTAACCGAGGTATGACTGTACTATAGTTTTACATACAGAAAACAATGAGAAATAACTATTATAAAGCACTAATTTTAATGGATAAATGAACATTTAAATCAGTTTTACCTTATTGAAGACTCTTGTTGGTGTATGAGAGAGGCAGGAGAGTTTATTTGGAGGCAGGACAAGATAGTCCTTCAATATGACACTAATATAAACTCTATGGCTTATTTATCTATCACAATTCATCTAATATGATATAATAAACAATATTAATAACATAGAAACATGATATATACTCTAGAATGAATAAAATATGTCATTTGTCTCTCTCCCTAACTGACAGTGTTGCTGTGTTGTTGGGTGTATAAGGGCCACTGAAAGATAAGCCTTAGATAGTGGTGGTCATGGCCGCCAGACACGGCAGTGTTGTCAGTTGCCCTTTATAACTCCAACAACATTGGAGGAGTCAGTTTCGTGCTGTTCTTTCCCTTTCAATTAATCGCTTAACTTGCTACACTGTTAATGCTACACTTTATCACTGGCTGGTGCTATAGCCTTTATCAACTTGTGCTGCTTTAGTATCGTACATATCGTAGAATCACTGAAGAAGGCACATTCTCCCCTCTCTCGTCCTCCTCCACTTTGGTACTTTGCTACAATTTCTTTCTTCAATTCTATTGTGTTTGTCACTTTCTTTACCAAAGGGCTGCCACTATGAAGTTTCTTTGGGCCCATGGTGGCTTATTTCACAGTCACAATCAATAAACAAGCACTAAACACAATGAATTTATTGTGAAATATTTGGATGAGCACACCAGGTAATGTTCACTGAATGGTAAACAAAGCTAGACTGGCTCACGACGCCTGCGTGGGCAGGCGGACAGGTCTGGTACGCCTGCTGAAACACGGGGAAATGGCCGATAGTTGGGCCAAAATTGGGCCGAAAAAAGCAACCGAAACACGAGTCGGCCAATACTTGGGGGTCCACTGTATACAAGATATGATATAGGGCATAATGACAGAAGTTTGTTGGACTATATATTGATGGATAATAGGTTGATAGGTAGAGTTTGGGATGTGCATGTTATAGAAGGGCACCAGATTTATCAGACCATTTCTTAGTTGTAGCTACAGTGAGAGTAAAAGGTAGATGGAGTACAAGGGGAATGGCATCAGAAAGTAAGAGAGGTGAAGGTTTATAAACTAAAGGAGGAGGCAGTTAGGGTATGATATAAACAACTATTGGTAGAAAGATAGACTAGTGAGAGTATAGGCAGTGAGGTTGAAGAGGTATGGGGTAGATTTAACCCTTTAACTGTCAAACCGTTGATCTGTGTTTTACTGCTAGTACAGTGAACCCCAGGATTTCGTCAATAATTTGTTCCAGAATGCTGTTCGAGTGCCATTACCAAACAAATTTGTTCCCATAAGGAATAATGTAAATTAGATTAGTCCTTTTAGACCCCCAAAAATACACTTACAAAAGCACTTACAAAAATACACTTACGTACATAATTGTTCGAGTTTGGAGCAGTATGAAATCCGGGGGTCCACTGTACTCACGACGTCAGTTGTCGTGTGGGGTTCTTGGAGATAAAGGGTGGTCATAAGAAAACACCTTGTGGATGGTAACAAGATATAATGAGTAAGTGAGGAGGAGCCCAGCCGTGCCTGTTGTCTCACCTATGCCTACCGTCCAACTGAGAGCAATGACCGGGTGGAAGCGTCTCGCATGAGCGGGTATTGTGACGTCACAAGGTTCAAGGGATCTTACATATAAAGGCTGGTCTTACAACATATTCTACACAAGTATAGTACATATAGCATATATGACACAGTCAACTATTTTTCCTGCCTTCATATTTGGCGCCAGAGTCCTGATAGGCCTAGGCAGTATAAAATGAGTCTTAACACTCGGTGTGCGCAGTATTAAAAAAAATCTGGGACCACTTAGTACCTTGTGGGAGCACCAGTTCATTTGAGTGCCAGCTACAACAAACAGTGTGGCAAACCCCAGGGATTCACTAATGCCATGTCGTATTGACACACTCCTTTTAACCCTTTCTCTGTCACGACCCCTGCTCGCAAACTTGCTCTCAGTGTCGAGTTTAAAAAAACAAATTCTCATGAAATGATAGAAAATCTTTTCCCTATGGTAATGAAACCAAAAGTATGAAATTTGATGGAAAACTTATGGAATTACTCTCTTGCGAAGTTATCGGTCTCGGCAGTAGTATTTACTCATTGGCAATTTTGCCCACTTTGAACCCTATTTTGGGCCAATTCCTTTGTTCCAGTCGACTACATTCATAGCTATTTCACTAGCACTCTTTTTGTTCTATCTATAGAGTACAAGAAACCTCCATTTCCCTATTTCAACTACAGCCTCTCCTCACTTAGCGACGTACTCGTTTAGCGACGCCTCGGACTTACGACTGGCTCTCTGACCAGTATTCATAACTAAATACAGTGAAACCTCTACTTACGAGTTTAATCTGTTCCGTGACGTTGCTCGTATCCCGATTTGATCGTTTTCTAAGTCAGTTTTCCTCATTTAAATTAATTGAAATTTCTATTAATCCGTTCCGGATCTCAGGAGGCACGACAAAATACTTAAATATTTCGCTAATATCAACTCTATGGCTTATTTATCTATCACAATTGATCTAATATGACATATTAAACAATATAAATAACAAAGAAACCTGATATACACTCTAGAATGAATAAAATATGTCATTACGTATGTTGCTAGTGGTGGCGGAGGCGGAGAGTTTGTTTGGAGGCAGGACAAAATACTCCTTCAATATGACACTAATATGAACTCTACGGCTTATTTTATCTATCACAATTGATCTAATATGGCATAATAAACAATGCAAATAACACAGAAACAAGATATAAACTCTAGAATGAATAAAATACAGTGGACCCAGCCTAACGAGCAAAATTCATTCCAGAAGCCTGCTCAAGTGCCATTACCGAACGAATTTACTTCCTTAAGAAATAATGTCATGTAGGTTAGTCTATTTCAGACCCCCAAAAATACACTTCCACAAGCACTTACAATATTATACTTACATAATTGTACGATTTCCGGGGTGCTCGTTAGGCGGGGGTCCACTGTATGTCATTATGTGACAAGTGGAGGCGGCCATAACCGCTACCGCATTGTTGTGGTATTCACTGCCATCTAGTGACGGCCTTTTGAAGCCATCTATTATTGTAATTATTATTATAGTACATTATTATTATACGTATTATTATTATATTACAGGTCTCCCTCCACATTCGCAAGGGTTAGGGGATCAAGAACCTCGCGAATGTTTGGTGCGCAAATATATTGTAGAGAAATATAATAATAGCATTTACTTAGCCTAACAATACTGCTTCCTTAACCTATTGAACCTTGAACAATCATAAAACACTTGAAAACTTTGTAAAATATTGTATATACATGTTATGGTTTAATAACAAATACAGTGGAAACTCTGCTTAATATAGGGTGCAAGGTGAATAGTAAGGTAGGAGGTAGGTATCAAAGTGTGGTAGGTATGTAACCCCCATCTGGCTACCCCACCCACACATTATATACTAGGCTTTTAAAGTGCCCTAGAACGATAAAATGCATATATTAAGTAAAAGGACACAAATGCAACTAATGTGACATTTTATTGTGGCAACGTTTCGCTCTCCAGGAGCTTTCTCAAGCCGTTGAGAAAGCTCCTGTAGAGCGAAACATTGCCACAATAAAATGTCACATTAGTTGCATTTGTGTCCTTTTACTTAACACATTGTCGGTAATTCTACCAATATTATTACAAAATGCATATACACAGTACACTCATTACTTACCTTAAAATATTTGTAGTCTTAATGTAGAGTGAGAGGTGAGTAAACAAGATTAAATGAATAAACAAGAGAGATTGAGAGTGTAGAAGGTTCGCAAGTTTTGTAAACAAACCAGTTGTTGTTGTTAGCAGTCCGGACACGAATGGTTTTTGTTCACTCATCAAGCCGACTGGAAAAACATATCATATTTATGTTAATTTATGTTACGTAGCATGTTTATTATATAATTTTGAAAAAATATCATACATAGATGGATTAAGCAAAATGTCTATATTAACGTTTTATACAACATTTATGCGCCTCAGAGTGATTATTATTGTGTTAGTATCATTATTGTTATGGCGTCTTCAAGACTAATAAAACACTCTTAGTAATTTTAATGTGTACCTGCATGCCAGCAGTGTGTAAATATATTTAGGTACAGGTACACATAAGTACAGTCGTACCTCGAGTTTCAAACAGCTCCCAACTCGAACAAGTATGTAAGTGTATTATTGTAAGTGCTTTTGTAAGTGTATTTTTGGGAGTCTGAAATGGACTAATCTAATTTACATTATTCCTTATGGGAACAAATTCATTCAGTAACGGCACTCGAACAGCCTTCTGGAACAAATTAGTATGGCCGAAACTCGAGGTACCACTGTATAATTATCAGAGTACAGTGGTACCCCGAGTTTCAAACTTTCTTCATTCTAGAAGGCTGTTCAAGTGCCGTTACCTAACGAATTTGTTCCCATAAGGAATAATGTAAATCAGATTAATCTGTTTCAGACCCCCAAAAATACACTTACAAAAGCACTTACAATAATACACTTACATAATTGGTCGAGTTGGGAGCAGTTCGAAACTCAGGGTACCACTGTATACGTATATAAAATATGAAATAACTTTAAAAAACTTTAAATTTTAAAAAGTTTCCAAACATAATGGAGAGTCGTGCTCACAGTGAATGTAAACAAACCGGGTGGTGCACATTTACTGTATTAGTGTGTCAGGTGGGGGGGGGGGGAAAGCCATTTAGTGAGTTTTGGACATAATTTGATATGTCTGTATTAGCAGAATGGCGTTATATACAGTAGAACCTCGAGTTTCGGCCATTTTGAGTTTCCGTCACTTTTTTTGGCTAAATTTTGTCTTGAGTTTCGAACAGTACCTCGAGTTTCTGCCACCGTACCAGACCTGTCTGCCTGCTGGCACCTGCGTTGTGAGTCAGTCTGGCTTTGTTTCTCCTCGAGTGAACATTACCCTGCTCTTTCATCCAAACATTTCTCAATAATCCATTGTTTTTTGTGCTTGTTGATTGAGTGTGACTGCTACATAATTAACCATGGGTCCAAAGAAACTTCATAGTGCCAGCCCTTTGGTAAAGAAAGTGAGAAACACGATAGAATTGAAGAAAGAAATTGTAGAAAAATACGAAAGTGGTGTGCGTGTGCTCCAGCTTGCCAGGATGTATGGCAAAAACAAATCAACCATCAGTTCCATCCTGGCAAAAAAAAAAAAATCAAGGAAGCTGATGTTGTGAAAGGGGTAGATATGCTAACAAAAATAGATCACAAACAATTGAAGATGTTGAGAAGTTGTTGTTGGTGTGGATCAACGATAAACAGTTAGCGGGAGAGTCTTCAATAAAGGTATGTAAATGTGATTTTAAATGTTTATTTATCTATTTCATTAGTCATTTAAGTACTATTTGTATTTATAATTGTTTTGTGTATGTAAAACTATAGTTATTCTTTAAAAAATGTATTATTATTTTTTTTTTTTTTTTTTTGGGTGTCTGGAATGGATTACTAATTGGATTTACATTATTTCTTATGGGAAATATTGCTTTGACTTTCAAACAATTTGAGTTTCGGCCGAGCTTCTGGAAAGGATTAAGTTCGAAACTCGAGGTAGGGTGACCCAAAAAAGATTATATATTTATGTGTGTTTCTCTCATGATGTTTAAAAGAATTTAAAATGTAGCACCCTTCATTTCAAATTCCAAAATATAATGTTAGATCAAGTATGGTGTTTTTCATTTGGATTTTATGGCTCTTCTGTATCTGATTGCCATTTACCTGTTAATGCTTACTAATTATTTTCATTATTATTTCAGCCAAACTGCTATGCAAAAATTATTTCAGTAGAAACTCAAAAGAAGATTGTAATTTATTCTAAACAACCTATTGCCTGTGGCGAAGAAATTACTTACGATTATAAGTTCCCAATTGAAGAAGAGAAGATTGTGTGTTTGTGTGGTGCTGCTCAATGTAAGGGAACACTTAATTAAGGAAAAAAAAGAAGGTATGATAGAAAAACATAACAGTACTCTCATCAGTGCATCATCTCAAACTGGGCCGCAAGAACCGGTGATACAAACATAGGTAATTTGTTTGACAATTAAATATGACATTGTGACATCACAATAATATTCTTTAAAGATTATAATTCTTGCAGTTTGTGATGATCTTTGATAAAAGTTTACTTTTCTGCATTCTCACTTGTTCTTCATATCATGTCTAATGAAATGAATTTTGTGGTATTTATAAATAAATTATAATTAACTGTATAAATGAGCTTGAAGGTCATTTATTAAATAAGACCTTATTTTTATTAACAAAAAAATAATTTTTACTGTTTCTGTGTTATTAATTTGTATTCAGAGGTTTACTTATACAAGCAAGATTACAATCTGTGTTTAAGAGACATTTCATCATAAATAATACACATAGACATTTTGTATTCTCTGTAAGACTGTTATTATAACAAATCTTAAACTTTTTCTTACCATCATACAGGCTGCTGTGAGTCATGTATAATTTAAAGTAATGTAATTAAACTTTAATGATTTTTACTTAGTAACAAATAAATTATACTGTTTTTTTGTATGTTTAAGCTTTAGTTGGAAATGGTCTCATTGGATAATATTCTTATCACCCATTGCATCATATTCTTATGTCTTTGCTCCTAGTTAATATTTATTAACAAAGTAAAATAGCAATTGGTGTAAACTACTACTATACTTCATTGATTTTTATAAGGAAAGAGAAGTATGGCTGTACACTTTATTGACTTCTACATTATATTTGTTAATAGGGAAGGTTACGTGTTTAGTTATGACTAAGCAGTGAATATCTTTGTATGAAAATCTGGTATGTCTTAATAATTATGGTTCTTTCAAACTGTAGGGAATCACTGTTATGTGGTCTGTTGATAGTTTTTTGTTGAAACATTAGCTATTTTCAGCAAGGCAGGTGACAGTTTTAAATCTTCAGTTTTGTATTTCCATCCTACCACTTTTCATGTAATGCTCAAGTAATCTGAATTGAATTAGAAACTATAATTTTAAAACATCAAAGCTTGTAGATATATTTTGATAATATAGCAGAAATGAGATTTCTTAATTAATACCCACTCATTTCCTGTGAGGTAAGCACACATGTGATACACTTAATGCATTTTATTAAAGGAATGTTTCACAGAACCCATGGAATGTGAACCCATGGCAAGCCAGTGTTGAAAATGGCAGGCCAGTTCCACCACCAATTTTACGAGTCATTGATAAAGGCACTGAAGTGACTTGAACTTGAGCTTCCACACTCATGATGTGAGATTCATCTGCAAAAACCTGCATTATGCTCACAGGGCAACCTTATGTTTAAACTTTCTAGGGTATAAAAATGTACATTGTTGAATTAATCTTATTAGGCTAACATGGTACAGTGGCTAGCAAACTAACCTGCTAGTTTTAGGACTGGATTACCATGGGTTCGAATCTCACCCATTCCACGGTTGTTTATGATTTATTGAGTCATTAAGGAAACGTTTTGTGTACTCAGAGTTTTGATGAAGTTAAGTTTCCTTAATAAAATGTAAGTGTTGCATGTGTGTCTTTACCTCAGTCTGTCAGTACTGATTTACCAAGTACAGTACGTACTAGTATTAACTCATCTCCTTATAAAAATTTTAAGACATGAGCATTATTGTTTTCTTAATGAATAAGGGATGATTTTTTTTATTTGATCTATGCACAGTAAGTTGCTAAGAATTTATCTTTTATCATATATTTGCAATTGCAAATATGGTATCAGTTAAAATTTAAAATTCTTGACATTAAGGTATATAAAATTTGATGCCATTCATGTAAAAATACAAATTAATAGCTTGAAATGTTTTATACTTGTTGAGAATGAAAGAATGAATATATTCTACAAGATGTTCGGTGGAAGTTAAGTGAAAATAGCTTTCATATTTTTTTAGGATATTATTATACCTGTAACTGTCGTCTTCATTTCTACAACATACTAAAAGTATTTGTTTTACATTACAAAGAAAGATAGTTGGTTTAAAGCACAGACAAAGTGGTCACTTTAGTATAATCACAGGAAACTTTTGTACTCTCATTACTATCATCAACAAATAGTGGTCACGGAGGATATAAGATCATTTATTTATTTCAATTTTTGAAATCTTAAATGAATTTTTTATCAGAAAAGTTCAACAAAAATATATTTATTTTTGTACTATTCTGAGTTTATTACAGCCTGATCAATAGAGCTTAAAAGCTCTTGGCCTATTTTTATTATTTTATTATATATTTTCAATAGATTTAAATACTTAATTCCAAATAGTTAAAAAATTATTTTTGTTGCAGATAATATAAATCTTTTAATCTGAATATTTTTAATTATATTTATATTTGTTCTGCACTTGTAATATGTTATGGTGCAAGAAAAGTCTCCATAATTTCTAGTTGCTGTCATTACCATGATAGCAAGTGCCTAAGACATAACAGTAGTTACAAACATAAATCACAGTACCATAGCTGAAACAATTAGCATACAATGTGGACTTTGGTGAGCAACAATAGTTGCTGTCATCTCCATGATAACTACCTAAGACTTAACAAGTGTTAAGTATAAAAGTTACATTACTGTAGTTAGAACAAGCAACCAATAACCTGCATTTTGGAGAGCAGCAGTTGTTATTGTCATGATAACTCAACTATTTAAGACATTACATTAATACAGTACCTCAAAACCTCATAGAGTAATTATTTATTTAACATGAGCTACATTAAGTAGAATGTATTGGTAAAAAGTTATATTTTCCTTAGTCTTCCAAGCCTCTCTACTAGCCCCTAAATACTATATAAGGAGAAAGATGATAAAATTATTGTTTATCGTAGCTGTAAAGCTACAAAGCATCAATTTCAAAATTTACTGTAATTAACTGCAGTAGTTTAGGTCTGCTATCTTTTTTATATATATATATATTTTTTTTTTTTTTTTTTTTTTTTTTCAACAAGTCGGCCGTCTCCCACCGAGGCAGGGTGACCCAAAAAGAAAGAAAATCCCCAAAAAGAAAAAACTTTCATCATCATTCAACACTTTCACCACACTCATACATAATCACTGTCTTTGCAGAGGAGCTCAGATACGACAGCTGAGAAAAGTCCCTCCCAGCTGTCACTATCTCAGACCCCTCCTTTAAAGTGCAGGCATTGTACTTCCCATTTCCAGGACTCAAGTCCAACTAAATCAATTAACTGATTTCCCTAAATCCCTTCACACAATGTTACCCTGCTCACACTCCAACAGATCGTCATGTCCCAAAAACCATTCGTCTCCATTCACTCCTATCTAACACGCTCACACATGCTTGCTGGAAGTCCAAGCCCCCCGCCCACAAAACCTCCTTTACCCCTTCCCTCCAACCTTTTCTAGGACGACCCCTACCCCGCCTTCCTTCCCCTACAGATTTATACGCTCTCCAAGTCATTCTACTTTGATCCATTCTCTCTAAATGACCAAACCACCTCAACAACCCCTCTTCAGCCCTCTGACAAATACTTTTAGTAACTCCACACCTTCTCCTAATTTCCACATTCCGAATTTTCTGCATAATATTTACACCACACATTGCCCTTAGACAGGACATCTCCACTGCCTCCAGCCTCCTCCTCGCTGCAGCATTTGCAACCCATGCTTCACACCCATATAAGAGTGTTGGTACCACTATACTTTCGTACATTCCCTTCTTTGCCTCCATGGATAACGTTTTTGTCTCCACAGATACCTCAATGCACCACTCACCTTTTTCCTTCATCAATTCTATGGTTAACCTCATCCTTCATAAACCCATCCGCTGACACGTCAACTCCCAAATATCTGAAAACATTTACTTCTTCCATAATCCCTCTCTCCAATGTGATATCCAATTTTTCTTTATTTAAATCGTTTGATACCCTCATCACCTTACTCTTATCTATGTTCACTTTTAACTTTCTACCTTTACACACTCTCCCAAACTCGTCCACTAACCTTTGCAACTTTTCTTTAGAATCTCCCATAAGCACAGTATCATCAGCAAAAAGTAACTGTGTCAACTCCCATTTTGCATTTAATTCTCCATAATTTAATCCCACCCCTCTCCCCAACACCCTAGCATTTACTTCTTTTACAACCCCATCTATAAATATATTAAACAACCATGGTGACATTACACATCCCTGTCTAAGACCTACTTTTACCGGGAAGTAATCTCCCTCTCTCCTACACACCCTAACCTGAGCCTCACTATCCTCATAAAAACTCTTTACAGCCTTCAGTAACTTACTACCTATTCCATACACTTGCAACATTTGCCACATTGCTCCCCTATCCACTCTATCATATGCCTTTTCTAAATCCATAAATGCAATAAAAACTTCTCTACCTTTATCTAAATACTGTTCACATATATGCTTCACTGTAAACACTTGATCTACACATCCCCTACCCACTCTATAGCCTCCTTGCTCATCTGCAATTCTACTCTCTGTCTTACCTCTAATTCTTTCAATAATAACCCTGCCATACACTTTACCTGGTATACTCAGTAAACTTATTCCCCTATAATTTTTACACTCTCTTTTATCCCCCTTCCCTTTATATAAAGGAACTATACATGCTCGCTGCCAATCCCTAGGTACCTTCCCTCTTTCATACATTTATTAAACAAAAATACCAACCACTCCAGCACTATATCCCCCTGCTTTTAACATTTCTGTCATGATTCCGTCAATTCCAGCTGCTTTACCCCTTTCATTCTACGTAATGCCTCACGCACCTCCCCCACACTCACATCCTGCTCTTCTTCACTCCTAAACGATGTTGTACCTCCCTGGCCAGTACATGAAATTATCGCCTCCCTCTTTTCATCGACATTTAAAAGTTCCTCAAAATATTCCCGCCATCTACCCAATACCTCCAGCTCCCCATCTACTAACTCCCTACTCTGTTTTTAACTGACAAATCCATTCGTTCCCTAGGCTTTCTTACCTTGTTTATCTCACTCCAAAAAATTTTCTTGTTTTCAGCAAAATTTCTTGACAGAGCCTCTCCCATTCTTTCATCCGCTCTTCTTTTGCACTCTCTCACCACTCTCTTCACCTTTCTTTTACTCTCCATATACTCTGCTCTTCTACTAACACTTCTGTTTTGTAAAAACCTCTCATAAGCTACCTTTTTCTCTTTTATCACACCCTTTACTTCTTCATTCCACCACTCACTCCTCTTTCCTCCTGCACCCACCCTCCTATAGCCACAAACTTCTGCCCCACATTCTAATACTGCATTTTTAAAACTATCCCAACTCTCTTCAACCCACCCACTACTCCTACTTGCACTAGCCCACCTTTCTGCCAATAGTTGCTTATATCTCACCCTAACTTCCTCCTCCCTTAGTTTATACACTTTTACCTCTCTCTTACTTGCTGTTGCCATTTTCTTTTTATCCCATCTACCTTTTACTCTAACTGTAGCTACAACCAAATAATGATCTGATATATCCGTTGCCCCTCTATAAACATGTACATCCTGAAGCCTACTCATCAACCTTTTATCCACCAATACATAATCCAACAAACTACTTTCCTTACGTGCTATATCATACCTTGTATATTTATTTATCCTCTTTTTCATAAAATATGTATTACTTATTACCAAACCTCTTTCTACACATAGCTCAATTAATGGCCCCCATTTACATTTACCCTGGCACCCCAAATTTACCTACTACTCCATCCACAACATTTTTACCCACTTTAGCATTAAGATCCCCAACCACAATTACTCTCTCACTTGGTTCAAAACTCCCCACACACTCACTCAACATTTCCCAAAATCTCTCTCTCTCCTCTACACTTCTCTCTTCTCCAGGTGCATAAACACTTACTATAACCCACTTTTCACATCCAACCTTTATTTTACTCCACATAATCCTTGAATTTATACATTTATATTCCTTCTTTACCTGCCATAACTGATTATTCAACATTATTGCCACTCCTTCTTTAGCTCTAACTCTATTTGAAACCCCTGATCTAATCCCATTTATTTCTCCCCACTGAAACTCTCCTACCCCCTTCAGCTTTGTCTCACTTAACCCTTTACCAGGCCAGGTGTGCCTCATATATGATTCTGCCATAGAGGGTATTTTAGAGGCGCCTAAAATAAATAAACTTGACAAATGAACACAAATAAATATGTCTTAGAATTGCTTATATTATCAGAATATAGGTTGCAAATGTTGCAGTGTCTCAAATTTGATGCGTGGCCTGGTAAAGGGTTAAAGCCAGGACATCCAGCTTCTTTTCATTCATAACATCTACAATCATCTCTTTCTTATCATTCGCACAACATCCACGCACATTCAAACATCCCACTTTGACGATTTTCTTCTTCTTCTTTTTAGTAAGCTATACAGGAAAAGGGGTTACTAGCCCATTGTTCCCGGCATTTTAGTTGACTTTTACAACACGCATGGCTTACGGAGGAAAGATTCTTATTCCACTTCCCCATGGATATGAAAGGGAAAAGCAATAAGAACAAGAACTATTAAGATAAAATCAAAGAAAACTCAGATGAGTGTGTATACAATAAACGTGTACATGTTTGCGTAGTGTGACCTAAGTGTAAGTAGAAGTAGCAAAACGTACCTGAAATCTTGCATGTTTATGAGACAGAAAAAAAGACACCAGCAATCCTACCATCATGTAAAACAGTTTCAGGTTTCTGTTTCACAGTCACCTGGCAGGATGGTAGTACCTCCCTGGGTGGTTGCTGTCTACCAACCCATATATATATATATATATATATATATATATATATATATATATATATACGTATCTTCATGATCGACTTCTGTTTTTTATTCAGCTCCCAAACTCTGCTTCTCAGGCCTCTGCATCACTACTCTCTCTCATTCAGGCTTTCAGAATATTTAATTTTCAAGTTCTCATACATACAGTGGTCCCTCGGTTTTCGCCAAAAATTTGTTCCAGAATGCTGCTCAAGTGCCATTACCGAACGAATTTACTTCCTTAAGAAATAATGTCACGTAGGTTAGTCTATTTCAGACCCCCAAAAATACACTTGCAACAGCACTTACGAAAATACACTTACATAAATGTTCGAGTTTGGAGATGCACGAAAACCGAGGGACCACTGTATTTTAAATTCTTTTCATCTTTCTTTCTAATATCATTACCAGCAAGTAGATGGAAGAAGTTGCCTATCTCATCAACTTAGTGAAATTTTCTCTTCTTATTCATCTTGTTGGTGCTATGGAAATATTCATAAGCCTGTTAAGTGCAGATACATGAAGCAGTATATAGTGGTTGCAAAATATTTGGTATAAGCAGAATAATGAGCAAGTTGCGTGAATATCCTTAGATCTATGAGGTGATTTTACCATGTGTTCTATCTAAGGTGACTATATTGGTTATTGGTCCATAGACCTGTACTGTATAGATTTTCATTAATTACTTATACCTTGAAGGCAGTGTTGAGTATTCATTTAAAAATACATAGGCAAAATTCACCACTTCTTAACTTTAAGCAGATTAACCCAAATTATCCCTGTCTTATGCTTTTGAATCCTTATATATAGTTTGCATCCTTTGTGTTATTGCTCAGCTCTCTCCATTTCTTTACTGTTATATTGAAGAAATATTTCCTTAGATCTCTGTGGCTCATTTGTAATTTCCAATTTTACCCTCTTGTTCTTGGTGCATCCTTTCTCGAGAGCCTATCCATGCCTACCCTGTCTTCCTCATGATATTGTGTATGTTGTGAACATATCTTGTGTTGTTCTTTGTTCTTCCAGGAACATAAAGCTTAGTGCACATACTGTTTCTTTGTAGCTCACTTCCCTCAACTTGTGCATCAATCAGTCTTGATGTATTCCTTTATGCTGTCACATTGTGTTTTGCCAGTTGACTATACCACACCAGCATTGCATGCTATACTAAAGAATGGGTTATATTTACTAGGTAAAGAGTTGGTCTTTAACCCTTTGACTGTTTCGGTCGTATATACACTTCTTACGAGCCACTGTTTCGGACGTATATATACTCACAAATTCTAGCGGCTTCAAATCAAGCGGGAGAAATCTGGTAAGCCCACATATGAGAGAATGGGTCTGTGTGGTCAGTGTGCGCTGTATAAAAAAAAATCCTGCAGCAAGCAGTGCATAATGAGAGAAAAAAAACTCCGACCGTTTTTTTTATTATTAAAACGCCGTCTTTGAGGTGTATTTTTGTATAGTATTTATGGTTGTATTCTCTTTTTTATGGTCTCATTTGATAGAATGGAAAACATTCTACAGAAATATAGATGATTTTGATTAGTTTCATGATAAAAACGACCTTGAAATTGAGCTCAAAGTAGGGAAAATGTTCGATTTTTACAAATGTTCAAGAGTAAACAAATCACACCACGCTTCCAATACACATCAATTGGTTAGTCTAATATTCTTTCACAAGTGCACTGATATTATTTATATCATTTTTACAATAATGCAATAGTCTGCATAACGGTAAATCTTCTATTTTTTGTGTGAATAAAAAATCAAAATAGAAAGCAAGAGTAATATAAGAGGGGCCTAAAGACATGACTAATGAACAGATAACATCTTATTTTAGTGCCAAGAATGTCTGCATTGTTTATTCTGGACCCTATTTTGAAATTGACAACTTTTTTATTTTGCATGAAATTGGCAAATTGCCAATTTCTGATCACTTTATTGGGTAGTTGAAATTGGTAAATTGATGGTTTCTTTTACTCAATCGATAGAACAAATGGAGTTCTAAAGAAATAGCTATGAGTTTGGTCGACTGGAACAATGGAATTGGCCGAAAATAGGGCTCAAAGTCGGCGAAATTGCCGATGCGTATATACTGTATTGCTGAGATCACTGACTTCGCGAGAGCGTAACTTCGTAAGTTTTCAATCAAATTTCATACTTTTGGTGTCATTACCATCGGGAAAAGATTCTCTATCATTTCATAAGAAAAAATAATTTTTTTATTTTTTTAAATTTTGCGACAATAGGAGAGCACTCAGGATTAGGGGTTGCGACAGTCAAAGGGTTAATGTGTTTTTGCAGTCTGTGTTGTGTGAGTTTCATGGGACAAGTTTATGCTAGAAACTTTTTCTTTCAAACTTTCTGTAAGGATTTCTTCTCTTCCCACCTCTTCCTCTGCAGATGTTGCAATATGTATATCTCTTCTCCCCATCACTTAGGTAATTCTTATGAGCTCGTCCCACACACCATATTAGGACTGACACAATAGTACAGCACATACAAGAAAAAAGGGTAGATAGGAAGAGCAGTATGAAGTAGTTTACTTGCCATCCCATGTTCGATCATGCTAATAGCATGATCGAACAGGCTGTTGGTGCTTACTGCACGGAGTCCAGTCTGTGTACCATGGCCTGGTTGATCAGGAATGGAATGAATGTACTTACCAAGTTCCCTCTTGATTTCAGATAGAGGTCTGTTGATAAATCAGCATGCTTCTGGCAAGACATTGATTGAATGAATGATGGTAAAAGTGTTTGTTGTTTTTTTGGATCGCCCTTTCTTGCTGGGAGAAAGGCCGGTGTTTAACCCTTAAACTGTCCAAACGTAGATCTACATTCACTCGCGCAGCACCGAATATTTTGATTTTTTTTTTTTTTTAAATTAAAGAGGGCAATTTTCTGTGTTATAAGACCAAAAAAAATATTTTAGGACCAGTAATAACCGAGATACAGTGGTACCTCGACTTACGATATTTTTTCATTCCAGAATGCTGTTCAAGTGCCATTACCAAACGAATTTATCTCCTTAAGAAATGTTGTAAAACAGACTAGTCCTTTTAGACCCCCAAAATTACACTTACAAAAGCATTTAAAAAAATAAACTTACATAAAAGGGTGAGTTTGGGGACCATCGTAAGTCGAGGTACCACTGTATAAGACCACAAAGTTGGGGCTGGATGCTCACCTGATGGCAATATGGAGTCCTGCAGCTTGCAGAAGTGTTGCCGATATACGTTTTTTTCTCGTTTTTATTTTAATTTATATAATTTTTATGTTCTGATAATTATGATTTATAATAGTTCTTGTGATTTCATAGCCAATCTTTGTTCTGACACTAATATTAGGTACTGAAATAGTACTCAAAAAGTCAGTCAGCACAGAACATGATGCAATCTTTATTAACCCTTTCAGGGTCCAGACTTCTGATGTGAAACTTATTCTTAGTGTCAAAAAGTTTTCCCCCAAGAATAATAATTATTTTTTTCTTCTGAAATGGTAGAGAATCTTTTGCAAAAGGTAATGACACTAAAAGTATAAAAAAATGATGGAAAACTTATGTAATTACACAGGTGCAAAGTTAGTGGTCTCCGCAATATACACACCATCAATTTTTGCCCTCTTGGGTTCCTATTTTTGGTCAATTCCATTTTTCAAGTTGACCAAATTCTTTGCTGTTTCACTAGCATGCCTTCCATTCTATCGATTGAGTACAAGAAACCACCCATTCAACTATTTCAACTATCTAATAAAGTGATCAGAATTTGGTAATTTGGCCCATATCAAACAAAATTAAAAAAAATGTTAATAAGAGTCCATAATAATCATTGTAGACATTCCTGGCACTAAAACATTTCCTCTCTTCATTACTCACATCCCAAGCCTTGTTCTGTATTACATTCGCTTTCTGTTTTAGATTCTTATTCACATAATTAAAAGATTTACTCTTATTTCTCAGATAGTAATATATGATCAGGAAAGATTGTTCATGGCTTACAGCATTTCAATAATTGAATCAGACCTAATAAAAACCCATAAACCAGACTGGGTGGGTGTAGGGGGTCTTTACCCCTAGGAATACAGTGGAACCTCGACTTACAAGTGTCCCAACATACGAGTTTTTCGAGATGCGAGCCGTCGCTCGGTTGATTTTTTGCTCTGAGTTACGAGCCAACATCCGAGTTACGAGCGAGCTTTCCCCTCAACCCACAACCTGCACACCTCTCTTGTTTATCTATGATTTCATGCTTTAATTCCATGGAAATTATCCTCCTTTTCTTCTCAGCACTGCCCTTTGCACTTGTACTACTTTCTTAGGACCCATGGTTAGAAAAATTGGCCAAATGACTGTAAAAAATGTAAGCAAAGCAAGAGAGAAATGCTTCCACAGCGAGGTAAACAGTGCGCTGCACCAACTAGTGGCCGTGTTCTGAAGCTCATTAGTATTACTGTATTATCATTATTATTATTATTATTATGAATATAGGGAACTGGAGCACAGATCCCATTCCCTAGATCAAGAGCCCCTCACCAGCGTCAAGGAACCTTGACGCTGGTGAGGGGCTCTTGATCTAGGGAATTGGATCTGTGATCCAGTTCCCTAAATTAATAATAATAATACATAATAATAAGGAGGAACTTCAGAATGCCAAAACATCTGGTGATCAGTTCACATGTGTTCCTCGCTGTGGAAACATTTCTCTCGTGCTTTGCTTGCATTTTTTACAGTCATTTGGCCAAATTTCTTTTTTCTAACCATGGGTCCTAAGAAAGTAAGTGCAAAGGACAGTGCTGAGAAGAAAAAGAGGATGATTTCCATGGAATAAAAGCATGAAATCATAGATAAACATAAGCAAGCAATAAAGTGTAGCAAGTAAATCAGTGAAGTGAAAAAAAAGTATAGCAAATTGTAGCAGTTAAGTTCAGCAATAAAGTGTAGCATTAAGAATGTAGTAAGTAAGTTAAACGATTAAGCGATAGAAAAAGGACGAAACGAAACAAACTCCTCCAGTATTGTTGTTGGAGGTTTATAAGGCCACTGACATCATGCGCTGCTCTGCTCCACCCTCAACCACTGCCACCAACTCTGCTCCAAGGTAAGTGTGCAAGTACACTTTATATAAACAGTTTATTTCTTTGCATTCTCTATTATGTTTTATTATGTTTTTATACAATATTTCTTATTTATAAATACAGTGGTACCCCGACTTACGATATTTTTTCATTCCAGAATGCTGTTCAAGTGCCATTACCAAACGAATTTATCTCCATAAGAAATGATGTAAAATAGACTAGTCCTTTTAGACCCCCAAAATTACACTTACAAAAGCATTTAAAAAAATCAACTTACATAAAAGGGTGTGTTTGGGGACCATCGTAAGTCGGGGTACCACTGTACATTGTTTCAGTATTTTCCTTATGAAACTAGTGATCTAGTGCAGTTAGCTTCACAAACATTCAGTGTTCTCTTATAATAAGAGCATGGGAAGATGTAGTCAGAGCGGGAGAGGGAATGGCCGCAACCACTAGTCACATGACATATTTTATTCATTCTAGAGTATATATCATGTTTCTTTGTTAATTATATTGTTTATTATGTCATATTAGATGAATTTTGATAGATAAATAAGCCGTTGAGTTGATATTAACGTCATATTGAAGTATTTTGTCCTGCCTCCCGAGAGCAGGAATTCTGCTGGAACGGATTAATGGCATTTCAGTTAATTTAAAGGAGGAAAATTGATTTGATATACGAGCAAATTGAGTTACGAGCTAGGTCACTGAACGGATTAAACTCGTAAGTCCAGATTCCACTGTATCAACAAAAATCGTATATTTCCACTATTTTGAGCTTAATTTCAAGCTACATGTACTTCAATTCCTGAATCCAATCAAAATCATCTCTATTTTAGTAATGTCTTCCATTCTATCAAATAATACTAGGAAACTGAGAATAAACCATAAAAAAACATCAAAAAATACACTGCAAAGTCACTACATATTTTAAACCATACACACGGTCAGTTTTGTTTTTCCTGTGCATTGCATGGGGCAAGAATTTTTTATATGGTGCACACTCGCTGCACAGACCCATTCTCACCCATGTTCGCAGCTTATCTGAGTGAGCTGAGCTCATCACGTAGTATCACGTGATGGATCCTGATGGTTAACAAAAGCCAGAGAAGAATGTCTCTGTGCCTTTAGAAGAGCCGTCGACCAACATGTTTGTAATCCTTAAGAATGTACCTTCATCTTTATCACAGATACAGTAAATAGAGTGGTTTTGCAAACTCACTCTCCTGTCTGTCAGACAACCTAATACATTTAGGTTTTGTAGCACGCCACCGAAAGGGTTAAATCATGTGTTGCTGAGTTTGTAGTGTTTTGGGTTGTGTTAATCAAGAGTTTAGAATAGGAAGCAATGTGAAACAACAGGAAATAATAGAATAGAACAGGAAGTACAGTGGTACCTCGGTTTACGATATTTTTTCATTCCAGAATGCTGTTCAAGTGCCATTACCAAACGAATTTATCCCCATAAGGAATAATGTAAAATAGACTAGTCCTTTTAGACCCCCAAAAATACACTTACAAAAGCATTTAAAAAAATAAACTTACATAAAAGGGCGATTTTGGGGACCATCGTAAACCGAGGTACCACTGTAATGTGAAACAACAGGAAGCACTACAACTGAAAAGTAAGTAATACAACACAACAGTAAGTAATACAACACAACAGCAAGTAATACAACACAACAGCAAGTAATACAGTGGACCCCCGGTTTTCGTGATTTTTTCGTTCCAGAATGCTGTTTAAGTGCCATTACCAAACGAATTTATTCCCATAAGGAATAATGTAAAGAAGACTAGTCCAGTTAGACCCCCAAAAATACACTTACAAAAGCATTTAAAAAAATACACTTACATAAAAGGGCGAGTTTGGAGCAGGACAACCACCGGGGTCCACTGTACAACACAACAGCAAGTAATACAACACAACAGCAAGTAATACAACACATCAGCATGTAATACAGCACAACAAGTAATACAACACAACAACAAGTAATGCAACACAACAACAAGTAATACAACACAACAACAAGTAATGCAACACAACAAGAAGTAATGCAACACAACAACAAATAATAGAACACAGCAGCAAGTAATACAACACAGCAGCAAGTAATACAACACAGCAGCAAGTAATACAACAATAGTAATACAACACAACAGCAAGTAATACAACAATAGCAAGTAATGCAACACAACAAAAAGTAATATAACACAACAGCAAGTAATACAACACAACAAGTAATACAACACAACTGCAAGTAATACAACACAACAACAAGTAATACAACACAACAAGTAATGCAACACAACAGCAAGTAATACAACACAACAACAAGTAATACAACACAACAACAAGTAATACAACACAACAGCAAGTAATACAACAACAACAAGTAATGCAACACAACATCAAGTAATACAACACAGCAGCAAGTAATACAACACAACAACAAGTAATGCAACACAACAGCAAGTAATACAACACAACAACAAGTAATGCAACACAACAGCAAGTAATACAACACAATAACAATTAATATAACACAACAGCAATCAATACAACACAACAACAAGTAATACAACACAACAGCAAGTAATATAACACATCAGTAATAAAACACAACAGCAAGTAATACAACACAACAAGTAATACAACACAACAGCAAGTAATACAACACAAAAGCAAGTAATACAACAATAGCAAGTAATGCAACACAACAGGAAATAATAACATAGAACAGGTAATGCAGTAGAACAGTAAGTAATAAAACAGAACATGAACAGAAAAGCAAAAGTAATACAACAGAAGAGGCAATAATTTGGAAGAATGAGATGGAATGCAAGAGCACACCAAGTAATACAAGAGAAAATAATGAATAACATTATAATCTGTGAGAATATGAGAAACAAAACACTTGAGCCTGATGTAACAGTTTGTGGGAGATGTGAGAATGTGAGGGACTGAAGGGAAGAACATAAGTGACTGTGATGGAACATGAGAAAACCTTTTGGAAGACATGACAGAAGATGAGGGAACACTAAGTATCACAAGGGAACTTGGTGAAACATTAAGACATTGATTTTTCTGGTATTTCTGCAAAGAAAGGTGTTCTGGGATTTTTAAAACTGGATAATCACACTTTTTTTTTTTTTCTTATTTTTGGCCATTGCTTTTTAGTATTATCTGTTGAGGTACTGGGAAATGTTAAGCACCAAATAACTGATCATCTGATAATAATTGATGATCTACTGTAATTTGTTGGTGATGGGTATTCAAGCCTGTGGGATGGCAGTCCTAGAATTAACAGAATATCATATTAGGACTGCTAGACTGTAGGTTCAAATTCAGTTGTTACAGTCATTCATTGTAAATTTACTGTACATTATGAATATAACATTGTAAAACATTGAAGGTTACTAATCTTAGGGTATACAGTAGATGATGTGGGAACATTACCCACAAGGATATACCCACACCATAAGGCAACATTGTGCATGGGACCTACAATATAACAAGAGGGAACATTATACACCAAGATACACTGTAAGAAGAGGGAACATTATACACCAAGATACACTGTAAGAAGAGGGAACATTATACACCAAGATACACTGTAAGAAGAGGGAACATTATACACCAAGATACACTGTAAGAAGAGGGAACATTATACACCAAGATACAGTGTAAGAAGAGTGAACATTATACACCAAGATACACTGTAGAAGAGGGAACATTATACACCAAAGATACACTGTAAGAAGAGGGAACATTATACACCAAGGTACACTGTAACAAGAAGGAACATTATACACCAAAACATACACAGTAACAAGAGGGGACATTATACACCAAGACGTACACAGTAACAAGAGGGAACATTATACACCAAAACATACACAGTAACAAGAGGGAATATTATACACCAAGACATACACAGTAACAAGAGGGAACATTATACACCAAGACACAGTAACAAGAGGGAACATTATACACCAAAACATACACAGTAACAAGAGGGAACAGTATACACCAAGACATACACAGTAACAAGAGAAATATACACCAAGACATACACAGTAACAAGAGGGAACAGTATACACCAAGACACAGTAACAAGAGGGAACAGTATACACCAAAACATACACAGTAACAAGAGGGAACAGTATACACCAAGACACAGTAACAACAGGGAACAGTATACACCAAGATATACACAGTAACAACAGGGAACAGTATACACCAAGACATACACAGTAACAACAGGGAACAGTATACACCAAGACATACACAGTAACAACAGGGAACAGTATACACCAAGACATACACAGTAACAAGAGGGAACATTATACACCAAGACATACACAGTAACAACAGGGAACAGTATACACCAAGACATACACAGTAACAAGAGGGAACAGTATACACCAAGACATACACAGTAACAAGAGGGAACAGTATACACCAAGACATACACAGTAACAAGAGGGAACAGTATACACCAAGACATACACAGTAACAACAGGGAACAGTATACACCAAGACATACATAGTAACACGCAGGAACATTATACACCAAGACATACACAGTAACAAGAGGGAACATTATACACCAAGACATACACAGTAACAAGAGGGAACATTATACACCAAGACATACACAGTAACAAGAGGGAACATTATACACCAAGACATACACAGTAACAAGAAGGAACATTATACACCAAGACATACACAGTAACAAGAAGGAACATTATACACCAAGACATACACAGTAACAAGAAGGAACATTATACACCAAGACATGCAACATAACAAGAGGAACATCATACACCATAACATGACCTAGCATGACTCACAAAATCATAATAACATGATTGCAAACAAATCAGAGAAGAGGTAGGGATCAAACCCATGGCAGGTGAGTGGTAAAACTTGCAGAGCAGTGTTGTAGCCACTGGACCAGCGGGTTATAATGAATTCATCCAACTAGGTGTACTTGTATACACCACAAGAAAGTTACCTGGACTCCATTGTTACAACAAATGTAGATTTTTACAGATAAACCCAACACCAGCATGGCTGTGGCGTGCTCTAGCTCATGGCCACCGTCATGACTCACAAAATCATAATAACCAGTTCTTGAAGTTTGGTTTTATTATTTCGATTTTTTGAGTCATGCTAGTGGCTTTGAAGGGAATTTAGGTAAAGCATGCTATAGCTATTCTGGTGTGGGATTTATTTTTAAAAACCTGCATTTGTGGCCAGAGTTGGATGAATTCTATTAGAGCCAGTTGGTCCAGAGGTTAGCACATTGGCCAGTGAATTTTAGCACTCGCCTTCCTTGGATTCAAACCCCACCCATTCTGTCAGGATGAAGCATTATACACAAGTGCTTACAATATAATGAAAGCAAACATTATATACCAGGATATACAACATGATACAACCTTCAAAGGAGGTTCCTTGATGCTGGTGAGGGGCTCTTGATCTAAGGAATTGAACCTGTTCTAATTCTTGTAATCAAGCCTGAATGCCTTCCATCCCATCACTCACTGTTTGACCCCTATGGGTTTAGCGCCACCCCTCATAAATGTAATAATAATAATATGGTACAAGGAAACTTGATACATAAGGACATACACTTCACTATTAGGAATTATGATTGAACAAAAGGTAATATTTTGAATCTTAGGTGACCAAATTGGAACATGATGAATTATAGAAAAAAAAGAAAAGAGCATACGGGAAATTAAAAAAAAAACATGGAACACTGAAAAACACAAAGGTACCGAGAAGAACATAGAACAGTGGGAAACACACAGGTACATGGAGGTTTATGATGGAGAACAGCCTAGAGTAATGAGTGTCAAACAAGGAGTAAGAGAGAATGCTGTTCTATATGTGTCACAATTCCCTGGGTAAATTATCTGTCTAGGTACTGAAAGTAATTCTTTTCTGTCATCATACATACATCAAGGCTCCTCAACAATCTAAGATGGTAACACATGGTTTTTGCTTTGCCATGTGTAGATAATAACTTTTATAATCCTTTTAAGCATGCAATGTCAGTATATCTCTAGCACCTCCGACATCTGCACATATTTGAGCAAATAGGTCAATGAAAGTCAATCCATTACTCCCTAATATTTTATCATATTTCTCATTTATTGATTT
This sequence comes from Cherax destructor, assembly GCA_009830355.1. Taxonomy (NCBI): domain Eukaryota; kingdom Metazoa; phylum Arthropoda; class Malacostraca; order Decapoda; family Parastacidae; genus Cherax; species Cherax destructor. The sequence goes on along the minus strand of WNWK01011745.1, from coordinate 34,705 downwards.
AATTCTTTCACATTCTACCCCTCTATTAAACCTACATTAACCCTTTCACTGTCCAGACCTTCGAAATTAATATTACTCCCAATGTCCACTTAAATTTTAAAAAAAATTCTTCTGAAATGGTAGAGAATCTTTTAATGAAGGTAATGGCACCAAAAGTATGAAACTTGATGGAAAAACTTTCGGAATTACTCAGGTACAAAGTTAGTGGACTTGGTACAATTTATACATTGGTGATGTAGCCAACTTTGAGTCCTATTTTAAGTCAATTACATTGCAACATTTGACCAGATTCTTAGCTATTTCACTAGTATACCTTTTGTTCTGTCTATTGAGCACAAGAAACCACCTATTCAACTATTATAAACTACCCTTATAAAGTGTACAGAAGTCAGTAATTTGGCCAATTTTATGCAGTTAAAATAGATTGCAAAATAAACAATGTATATATTCCAGGCACTAAAACATTTCTTCTGTTCATTAGTCATGTTTCCAGGTTTCTCCTATATTACACTTGCCTTCTATTTTGATCACACAAAAATAGAAGATTTACTCTATTTCCTGGATAATAAAATATAACCAGGAATGATTGGTCATGATTTACAGCATCCCAATATAATTGAATCAGCTCTAATAAAAATACATAAAACAGAATGGGGGTTGTAAGGGGGCCTTATTCATCCTTATTAAAATTGGCAAAAATTTAATATTTCCACTGAGCTCAATTTCAAGCTACTTCTGGTACTGAATTGAAATAAAATCATCTCTATTTTGGTAGTATGTTTTCTATTCTATCAATTGATACCAAGAAACAGCCTATAAAACCATAAAAACCATCCTAGAAAACAACTTAGTCGCATATTTCAAACAAACACACAGTTTTGCTTTCTCTTCTTGCACCACATGGGGCAGAATTTTTTTTATATATACCATACACACTCACCGTGCAGACCCATTCTCATATCTAGACCAAAATTTACCACTCATATTTTATCTGAGTAAGCTGAGCTCACGATGTAGAACTACGTGAGGGACCCTGGCCTCAATGACATAGTTCTACGTGACAGCTACTGAAAGAGTTAATAAGCAGCTTTTGATTGTCTTGTCGCATGAGTTGCCTTGCTCTTCTTACTAACAAATTGTGTATACAAAATAAAATTAAGCTTCATTATTTATATTATGCTTAATTTATTTATTGTATATATGTATATATTGGTAGTTTGGAGGGACTTCTAAACTGTCGTATCTGAGCGCCTCTGCAAAGACAGTGATTATGTATGAGTGAGGTGAAAGTGTTGAATGATGATTTAAGTATTTTCTTTTTGGGGATTTTTTCTTTCTTTTTGGGTCACCCTGCCTCGGTGGGAGACAACCGACGTGTTGAAAAAAAAACATGCAGAACATACAGTGGTCCCTCGGTTTTTGCCAAATATTCATTCCAGAATGCTGCTCAAGTGCCATTACCGAACGAATTTACTTCCTTAAGAAATAATGTCACGTAGGTTAGTCTATTTCAGACCCCCAAAAATACACTTGCAACAGCACTTACGAAAATACACTTACATAAATGTTCGAGTTTGGAGATGCACGAAAACCGAGGGACCACTGTATATACAGCATTCTGGAACGAAAAAATAACGAAAACCAGGGGTCCACTGTACATACAGTGGACCCCCGGTTTTCGTGATTTTTTCGTTCCAGAATGCTGTTCAAGTGCCATTACCAAACGAATTTATTCCCATAAGGAATAATGTAAATTAGACTAGTCCTTTTAGACCCCCAAAAATACACTCACAAAAGCACTTACAAAAATACACTTACATAATTGTTCGAGTTTGGAGCATCACGAACACCGGGGGTCCACTGTACATATGGCTAAGTCAGAATACAAGTCAACTTTGTCAAAAATCTAATGTGACTTGTCTATATTAATTTGATAATACATATAGTCATTGGAGATGTAATGCACCTTAATGCTTTCACTTATAGCAACTTTGTTTGCAACATGCTCAATTCTTTTATCATGCTTATGTATGTAGTTAGAGCATTAATATGAGAGTTTTGTAGTGCAGTATGTCGTGTGAAGTACAGTATTGTACAGTGGACCCTCGGTTTTCGTGCACCTCCAAACTCGAACAATTATGTAAGTGTATTTTCGTAAGTGCTTTTGTAAGTGTACTTTTGGGGGGTCTGAAATGACTAATCTAATTTACATTTGTCCTTATGGGAACAAATTTGTTTGGTAACGGCACTCAAACAGCATTCTGGAAAGAATTTTCAACGAAAACCGAGGGTCCACTGTATTTTGAAGTAATGTGCACCATGATATTTTGAAGTATAGTCTTCAAATTTGTGCTCTTCCATATTCACACATTTTCAACATAAAGTGTTTTACTGAAATGCAACTACTGAAAAGACTTGATTATCTAAGTTTTTTCCTGACTTGATGTTCCCACAACCAGATTTTTGTTTATTCAGTTTATTATTACACTTATGATTATCATTATTAACCAGATTAGAGTGCTTTACTATATCACAGAGATGTGGTCTCTGAAACAGAAGATACTCCCAAGTCTAAAACAAAATTAGTTATGTAGTTTTAATTTTGTATTTTTTTGCAGTTTCTACTTTCACAGGATCTCTGAGAATGCTGCCCTTCCCTATGAATTTGTTGGGAAAACAGTACAGTTTAGGGTTTTGAAGTACAGTATGGTGTTTTGAAATACAGTGGACCCCCGGATTACGTCATTTTTTCGTTCAAGAATGCTGTTCAAGTGCCATTACTGAACGAATTTATTCCCATAAGGAATAATGTAAATTAGATTAGTCCTTTTAGACCCCCAAAATTACACTTATAAAAGCACTTACAAAAATAAACTTACATAAAAGGGCGAGTTTGGAGACTATCGTAAACCGGGGGTCCACTGTACAATAAGACCCCAAAATTTTTGTTCTTCTTAAGCCTCGTGATTCACTTATACAGCCTCTCCTTACTTAGCAACATACTCATTTACCAATGACACAGACTTACAACGGGCTCTCTGACCAGTATGCATACCTTAATAATGTATATTAGAGCTGATTTCCTCTATTCTGTTCATTACAATATACAGTACATTACTGTATAAACATTTAAAAATACAGTGGTACCTCTACTTACGAGGAGCTCCCAACTCGAACAATTATGTAAGTGTATTTTTGGGGGTCTGAAATGGATTAACCTAATTTTCATTATTTCTTATGGGAAAAAATTCCTTTGGTATCAGCACTTGAATAGCTGACTGGAACTAATTTTGCTCGTAAGTAGAGGTACCACTGTATACCAGTACAGTGGACCCCCGGTTTACGTCATTTTTTTGTTTAAGAATGCTGTTCAAGTGCCATTACCGAACGAATTTATTCCCATAAGGAATAATGTAAATTAGATTAGTCCTTTTAGACCCCCAAAACTACACTTACAAAAGCACTTACAAAAATAAACTTACATAAAAGGGCGAGTTTGGAGACCATCGTAAACCGGGGGTCCACTGTAATACTATAAATGGTGCAAAGGTGACAGTAAAACAATATCAAAGATGGTTGACACAAACCCACTACCATTATAGTATGCTTCTCACTTAGCGACAAATTCATTTACCAACGTGATCGTAGGAACGGAACTCTGTTGTTAAGTGAGGAGAGGCTGTATAACAATTCTACCGATGGCCATTTTGCTGATAGCTTAGCGTGTTCATATATTTTCTTGGTGAACAGCCCCAAATTGAAAACTAACCAAAAGAGTTCATTCAAAAATGGACTTAGTCATCACTGTAAATATTAAGCAATTTGAGTTTTTTTTTTTTTTCAAGTTCAGTATGGTGTTTTTCAAGTTCAGTATGGTGTTTTTCAAGTTCAGTATGGTGTTTTTCAAGTTCAGACTGGTGTTTTTCAAGTTCAGACTGGTGTTTTTCAAGTTCAGTATGGTGTTTTTCAAGTTCAGACTGGTGTTTTTCAAGTTCAGTATGGTGTTTTTCAAGTTCAGTATGGTGTTTTTCAAGTTCAGTATGGTGTTTTTCAAGTTAAGTATGATAGTTTTCAAGTTCGATAAAGTGTTTTAAAGTTTAATGTTGTGTTTTGAAGTTCAGTATGATATTTTCAAGTAGAGTATGATGGAATTTGTTAGTCAGTATTCAAGGCAATTTTGATGTTCTTGAAGGAAATAATTATGTAACAGTATGGATGGAGGTAGGGATAAAAAAAGGTTTTGTGTGCAAGGGGCTTGAACATATAACAGGTATGTGTGAGCGTGTTAGATAAGAGTGAACAAAGGCGAATGGTTTTTGGGACTTTATGACCTGTTGAAGTGTGAACAGGGTAATATTTTGTGAAGGGATTTGGGGAAGTCAGTTAGCTGGACTTGAGTCCTGGAGGGGGAAAGTACAGTGCCTGCACTTTAAGCCTCTGCGAAGACAGTGATTATGTGTGAATAATCATTTTATCACTCTGCCTTTGTGGGAGATGACCAACATGTTAAAAAAATTAACAATAAGAGTGCACACACTAGAAATTAATGCATGCGATATTTAGCTGAGCAGGGAGAAAGATGAGTTGTCACAGTGAGCAGGGAGCAAGATGAGTTGTCACAGCAAGGAACAAGACGAGTTGCCACAGTGAGCAGGGAGCAAGATGAGTTGTCACAGCAAGGAACAAGATGAGTTGCCACAGTGAGCAGGGAGCAAGATGAGTTGTCACAGAGAGTAGGGAACAAGATGAGTTGCCACAGTGAGCAGGGAGCAAGATGAGTTGTCACAGTGAGCTGGGAGAAAGATGAGTTGCCACAGTGAGCAGGGAGCAAGATGAGTTGTCACAGTGAGCAGGAAACAAGATGAGTTGCCACAGTGAGCAGGGAGCAAGATGAGTTGTCACAGAGAGCAGGGAACAAGATGAGTTGCCACAGTGAGCAGGGAGCAAGATGAGTTGTCACAGTGAGCTGGGAGAAAGATGAGTTGCCACAGTGAGCAGGGAGCAAGATGAGTTGTCACAGTGAGCAGGAAACAAGATGAGTTGCCACAGTGAGCAGGGAGCAAGATGAGTTGTCACAGAGAGCAGGGAACAAGATGAGTTGCCACAGTGAGCAGGGACCAAGATGAGTTGCCACAGTGAGCAGGGACCAAGATGAGTTGCCACAGTGAACAGGGAGCAAGATGAGTTGTCACTGAGCAGGGTGCAAGATGAGTTGTCATAGTGAGCAGGAAGAAAGACGAGTTGCCACAGTGAGCAGGGAGCAAGATGAGTTGCCACAGTGAGCAGGGAGCAAGATGAGTTGTCATAGTGATGAGTAGAGAGCAAGCTGAGTTTTCACAGTGAGCAGGATGAATTGTCATAGTGATGAGTAAGGAGCAAGATGAGTTGTCACAGTGATGAGTAGGGAACAAAATGAGTTGTCACAGTGATGAGTAGGGAGCAAGATGAGGTGTCACAGTGATGAGTAGGGAGCAAGATGAGTTGCCACAGTGATGAGTAGAGAGAAAGATGAGTTGCCACAGTGATTAGTAGGGAGCAAAAGTAGAGTTAGGTAATAAATAAAGTATATAGCATTTAAATGATTTTGACATGTTCAAGGATTGGTTAATAATGAGACTGAAAATAAAGGAGGAGGCAGGGAATGAAGAGAGAGAGATGGAGCATGAAATAGGATTGTTATTAGAGGTGATAATGATACTTGATTGACATAGATTTTGAAGTTATAGCTCAATTGAAATTGAATATGTAAATTTTAGACAGAATTTTTAATAAAATCTTGGGTGTACAGTGCCATGCAAAAGAACTTGTTATTAATAGTGATTTTCAAATTTGAAGGCTTTTACTACATTCAATGTTTGGTTGGAATGTCCCCCACGATACTTCCTGTGTCCCCATGACACTTTCTGTGTCCCCCACGATACTTCCTGTGTCCCCTACGATACTTCCTGTGTCCCCATGACACTTTCTGTGTCCCCCACGATACTTCCTGTGTCCCCATGACACTTTCTGTGTCCCCACGACACTTCCTGTGAGTATTCTTGCTAGTTTTGCCTTTTTCGTCTTAAATGTACAGTATGATGCAATGTTGGTGTTACATTATGAGTTTAATGATGAGGAATTTTGAATGTTCATAAATAAACCTAGAAAGTTATATTATTGGTAAAGTAAAGACATCAATGAAGAAGCTACACAAATTGCTATGGTCTACCCTCACTTAACAAGTTAAGTAAGTTTAATCATCTAAGTGGGCAGCAGTGTTAAGATTTTATTCTAGTGAATACATAACAATTTTTAAAATTGAAGAATAAAGTCATTGTCAAGGCAATATTTTTCATGATTTGTGTAGAAATAATATTTCTCTTTTTATTGCACTTGTCAACTAATAATTTTTACCTAAAATGAGGCCATAAACAAAAATATATGTCTTAAATGGCAAAAAAATTGTACATTGATCATCAGCCTGATAATGAAAGTGTCATGATGCCCATGATTATAACTGCAGTGGATCTTACATGATCCAGTAATTGATGGCAACATGAGTTGCATTAGATCTTACATGATCCAGTAATTGATGGCAACATGAGTTGCATTAGATCTTACATGATCCAGTAATTGATGGCAACATGAGTTGCATTAGATCTTACATGATCCAGTAATTGATGCAACATGAGTTGCATTAGATCTTACATGATCCAGTAATTGATGCAACATGAGTTGTATTTCTTCCTTTGTTTGATAGGCTTGGAGGTCAGCAATACCGTCCTCAGCAGAATTAACCATTGATCACTCTGTACCTCAATGACACCCAACTTGGGTTACTTGCCACTCATCTACCTAATAATAATATTTTATCTAGTTTATATACTTACATCCTACTAGAATACTAAGTGTATCATCTCAGCATAACTTGTAAGTTCTATATCAAAAACACTCCACTCGTTTGAACCACTTTTTTATAAGTAAATTTTACTGATTTTTTAATTTTCTGTACTTCATAAACATTTTTTATGAATTACAGTAATATACATTTTCATGGTACACAATTTTTATTGTTGTACAGTGTCAAAATTTAAAAAAAAAAATATGAAGTAAAGTCATGACTGGAATAGACTTAATATAGTTTTTTTTTATTCAATTGTTTACAGATGTTCTGTAAATTTACTTTTTTACTTTGTACCAAACATATACAGGAGGGCATGAAGAATAGGTTATTGATGCTGTATATTAAAGCTTGTACACTGCTATACGCATTATTTTGAGAACTGTTCCAGAATTCAGCTGACAGAAAATTTAACTATAACTAGCATAATTAAATGGATCAACAGTATGTTAGAATGCATGGTCATGTGGATCATGTTTTACTTTTAAGACATTCAAAATTGATATACTGTAGTTAGTAATGTTATCTTCATTTTTATAATGGTCATAGTTGCTTGATCATAATGCATATAAATTCTTACTGTTTACAGTATTTCTAATTTTGTATCAATACACTCCAGATTGTTTTTATACCATTACTTTATGTGGATAAAAGTTTCATCTAAATTTTTAAAGTTTGTGTGTTTTTAATATTACTATACTTCATGTAGTGTTGTTTCTGCATGGACCTCTTATCAGAAATGTGTCATACCTACATGTATTTATGGTATGGTTTTGGATGCATTTAAGCACTTGTTTGCCTCTACTCAAATAGTTATTTACTGAATATTGTGTTGTGCAGTTATCAGCTTGGGCGTGTAGAACCTGTTCCGTTATTATCCTTCTGTGGTAAGTGGTCATGCCTTCAGTCCTTCATTTCTGTTATAAATACTCCCTCAGCCAGTGACTTTGACTGGCTTCGTGATGTGTGACAGCCAGTACTACTATTCACACCCAGCATCAAGGAAGTAGCCTTGATGCTGGTGAAGGGCTCTTGTCCCAAGGAATTTGATCTACCTTTTCCTTCACTCTATTAAACCTGATTTTCCTCCCATTCTCCAAGTGCTGTACGACTCCTGTGGGCTTAGTGGTTCCCGACAAATGTAGTAATACTGTTGGAACTAAATGGAATGCTTGTGACAGTAGTAAGAAAAAGATACACTTTGCAAAAGAAACTTTTATTAAAAAAAATTTTTTAATCTGGTAAGATCTTTTTCAAGTCATACAGAAGATACAAAATGTATGCATATACAGTGGACCCTCGGTTTTCGTGCACCTCCAAACTCGAATAATTATGTAAGTGTATTTTCATAAGTGCTTTTGTAAGTGTACTTTTGGGGGGGTCTGAAATGACTAATCTAATTTACATTTGTCCTTATAGGAACAAATTCGTTTGGTAACAGCACTCAAACAGCATTCTGGAAAGAATTTTCAACAAAAACCGAGGGTCCACTGTATATAATGCTGAGTGAAGGATGAGATGAGGTGAGGTCAGCAGAGCACTGAGAGAGTTATACTGAACAATGTTGCTGAATTGTCATTTGGTTTCTGGCTGGCAGTTACCCCAACCCTATTGCCAATAATATCACTGTTCTATAATGTGAGTCAATGGTTCAGTTAAGGTAAATGCACCTTGATTGTGTTCAATAGTCTTCACTTTTGTTTTTCATGATGAGTTTGGCACCAAGTCTTGCCATTCCATAAAAGATGAATGCTTATCTCAGTGAATGGCACATGCATTGTTGGTGTTGTGGATTCCACAAGTTTATTGGTGTTTCTTTATTCTTTCTTTTAGGTAATGTGAAGTTTTACCATTGTACTCTGTCACAACCACTGTAGAGAATGGTATATACTCCCACAATGTTACCCTGGTGAAGTCTCTGTAGTTTTGTAGGTGATGAGTGATGATTAATATTCATTTCACTTTTCTTTAACATGTGTGATGATATGTGCAGTGTTACCTGTGGGAAAGATAAGCAGTCTCTCACAATTATCATTATCTTTGGGTGATGAAAATATTTCCTGGGCTCTTTGTTTGCAATCTCAAATGAAATATGAAAGATAGTGTAGTATGGAGATGAAATTACTAATAATATTGCATTCCTATTCTAAGTTTGCAGGGCAACAGATTCAGTAAGTTCTCAGAAAGAACCAGTCAAAGCTTCTTAGTTGGTTTATTATCATGACAGGAGAAATTTATTAGGCTGGTCTTGTTGGTAGACTTAAGGTAGACTTTTTTTTTTTTTAAGTTTTTCAAGATTAACCCTTTACCGGGCACTCCCTGGAAAATGATAATTTCGAAATGTGTTTCATATGAGTGGATAGAGTAACTCAATGTAAGGATAATGAGCCCATATAATTGAAATTCTAAAAAAAACTTTTCACGCAATTGACAATATTCAAGGACCGTCTACAGACGGTCCTGACCGTTAAAGGGTGTCAAATTCTGAATGTTGCAAATTTGCAATTGGTAATAAAACACCAAATAAGTATTTTTCTATTTTATTATACTAATATACAATATCAAAAACACAAATGGAACTTGTTTCCAAACATTTTGTAGGTATAAAAAATATAAAAGTGAACCAAAGAGCAACATGGACACATTGCAAAGGGATAAAACTTTCAAGTCCCATATTCCTGAATTTCCTGAGAAAAACAATCATTCTTGATCACTAATTGCTACAATAAAAGGCTATGAAGCAATTTCTTTCCTTCTTGATGCATAGATTTACCTTGCATACGGCACACAAAAATGAGGATGTGACATGATTTTTTGTTTTGCTGCAATAATTGCATGTAAATATTCTGCCTTGTGTCGTGTCAGTATCATATATACACTTGTTTAGTGTATCTTTATAAAGCTGGTCCCTTTGCGTGTGACGTCACGGTACCCGCTGACGTCAGAGGCTCAGCGCATGTGCACAGCCTATCATAGGCAGACTGCCTCACTACGTTAGACCTACAGGCGAGACAGAAGGTGTGCTGGACTCTCCTTTCACTTACTGTAAATATACCGTAACCATCCAACGAGGAGTATCTTTGACCTCCTATATATCTCTCCCAAGACCCACACGACAAGTGGTGAGCAGCGGTGTGCCGTAATTTTTATCGATTACGATGTTATAGAGAGATAGACTTCAAGCAAGCAAACAGCCTCCAGACCGACCACGTTACCAGCTCCTACATCAAAGAAGTCTACATATCTACAGTATCTCCTGGTCAGCTAAGTGCCTTACTTGTTAATTTTGCTGAAACCTACGAGGTTGACCCGGGTTTGCAAATTCTGTACGAGTAAGCCAGTGAGGGAGAGTCCCATTCAAGCCAGTAAAGCCACCACCAGTTACGTCAGCCAGAGCTTAAGCCAGCTTCTACCTTGCTGTGCTAGTTTGTCACAAGATTCCAAGCCAGTCAATCTGTGTGAAAATATTCTACTAAGCCAGCAAGCCACTCTGCTGTCTGAGAAGTAAGCCACGTGAGTCCAAGCATTTATACCACCTTATACTCCAGTGTATTGCTGTTCTGTGTAAATTAACACCCCCGTGGTATTCCTGGGTTTTCAAGCCACCCTGGGTTAAGTTCATGTAAACGGCGTAAGCCACAGGCGCACGCGGGAAACAGTGTGGGCTAACCCTATTACCAAATCTATGAAAAGAACCCCACAACACACTTGCACTGGCCAGTGACCTAGCATTTTATCAAACCTATCATTTTGGTTAAACCTCACACTGTCATCAGGCCTTTCTGCACGTTGGTACTGCACTGGAGATGGCAACAGGTCATCTGGTTCTGGATCTGAGTCACTTTCCACCAAAATGCAGAGATATTTGAACTTCTGTTGGAAGGGTTCACAATAGAACAATTTCTCATTGATCTGGAATGACAATAAGAATGTTCTGTACACACCCAGACCACTACAGAATTCATATATGCACTAGAAATTTTTATATAAATATTTATTTACTGAAATTTGAAATGTGGCCCTGACGGGCGGGACCGTCTGTACATGGTCCTCTTTTGTTGCACTTTTTTTCAATTGCATGGTACACTCATATTATGCATATCTAACTCCTGATATATATCTCAAAATATGCCTAAACTATTCATTTACACACTGGACACAACAATAAGTACTTACCGACATTGTAGAGAGTATAATCACAGTGTATATGAGTGGAAGAAGAGCAAAAATCTGGCTCTGGGTGACGCCAAGCGAGAAGTGTTTACATTTTGGTCTCTCAACCAATGGGAAGCGAGCAGATACCGGTCTCACTTAGCTGGAGCGACTCACAGAAGGCTTGTGATTGGTCAGAAACAGAGAACGGGAACCTAGATGCGCTGGGGGAGTAGGATGACACGTGCAAAAAACACGTGTTTAGGACCGTCTCTACACGGTCCTGCCCGGTAAAGGGTTAAAGAGTAAGGGTGTGATTATGAGGGTATTATCCATATATTGTGGCCAGGTGTTGGATAAAGGGATACTTGAGAATCATTCTGTCACTAAGGATACTAAGTAGAAGCAGAATGATTCTCTATCATCATCCCTTCCCTTCATCCATCACCTGCAGCATTTCACATGATAAAGAACTAATGCTAGAAGAAATGATGAAGTAATATCATTTTAGCCAGCCCACAAGAGAAAAATTTCCTTATTTACTGAGTATTTTTGCAGTTCATTGTCGTAAGACCGGCAGTTGTACAAGTGAGACATAAATGAAGCTATGATGATGAACATTAAGCTAATCTTTTTTCTTAAAAAAAAAAAAATTATATAAAAAATTTGCTTAAAAAAGTACATTTAATTTTTAGTGTCTTATTTCTGACACACCCTTGTGGATTTAGCACTTAGTTATGATTGTGTATCAGAAATATTATTACAATGTATTACTAACAGTTGGAAAATTTTGCAGGCATCCCTGCAAATTCAGGGGCTCCTGTGTTCTTGGATTTCTGTTATCCAACTTTTGACTAATGGGTAACCAGCAAATATATATAATTATCCAGTGTTTTTTTCTGGCTATATGACTTGATATGTTAAAAATCTCTCTGTTCTTTTAGTTATTTCTCATGACTGTCAATATTAACCACATTAGACTGATATATAGTGTTACTTTTTCTTGTATCTTCTGCTCTACCCTGCTTAAAATTATTGTTACAGGGGTTGAGAGAGAGTGTGAGCGAGTGAGAGTGAGTGTGAGCAAGTGTGAGTGAGTGAGCGAGTGTGTGTGTGAATGAGAGAGTGAGCGAGTGTGTACTCACCTAGTTGTGGTTGCAAGGGTCGAGTCATAGCTCCTGGCCCCGCCTCTTCACGGGCCGCTACTGGGTCACACTCCCTGCTCCATGAGCTTTATCATACCTCTCCTTAAAGCTATGTATGGAACCTGCCTCCACTACATCGCTTCCCAAGCTATTCCACTTCCCGACCACTCTATGTCTGAAGAAATACTTCCTAACATCCCTGTGATTCATTTGAGTCTTCAACTTCCAACTGTGTCCCCTTGTTGCTGTGTCCCATCTCTGGAACATTCTGTCTCTGTCCACCTTGTCTATTCCTCTCAGTATCTTATATGTCGTTATCATGTCCCCCCTATCTCTCATGTCCTCCAGTGTCGTCAGGTCGATTTCCCTTAACCTCTCCTCGTAGGACATACCCCTTAGCTCCGGGACTAGTCTTGTTGCAAACCTTTGCACTTTCTCTAGCTTCTTTACGTGCTTGGCTAGATGTGGGTTCCAAACTGGTGCTGCACACTCCAGTATGGGCCTAACATACACAGTGTACAGGGTCCTGAACGATTCTTTATTAAGATGTCGGAATGCTGTTCTTAGGTTAGCTAGGCGCCCATATGCTGCAGCAGTTATTTGGTTGATGTGCGCCTCAGGAGATGTGCCTGGTGTTATACACACCCCAAGATCTTTTTCCTTGATTGAGGTTTGTAGTCTATGGCCCCCTAGACTGTACTCCGTCTACGGTCTTCTTTGCCCTTCCCCAATCTTCATGACTTTGCAGGAGCCAATTGCTGGACCAGGCTTGCAGCCTGTCCAGATCCCTTTGTAGTTCTGCCTGGTCCTCGTCCGATTGAATTCTTCTCATCAACTTCACATCATCTGCAAACAGGGACACTTCGGAGTCTATTCCTTCCGTCATGTCGTTCACAAATACCAGAAACAGCACCGGTCCTAGGACTGACCCCTGTGGAACCCCACTCGTCACCAGCGCCCACTCTGACACCTCGCCACGTACCATGACTCGCTGCTGTCTTCCAGACAGGTATTCCCTGATCCATTGTAGTGCCTTCCTTGTTATCCCTGCCTGGTCCTCCAGCTTCTGCATTAATCTCTTGTGTGGAACTGTGTCAAACGCCTTCTTACAGTCCAGGAATATGCAATCTACCCACCCCTCTCTCTCTTGTCTTACTGCTGTCACCCTGTCGTAGAACTCCAGTAGGTTTGTGACACAGGATTTCCCGTCCCTGAAACCATGTTGGCCGTCGTTAATAAGCTCATTCCTTTCTAGGTGCTAAACCACTCTTCTGATAATCTTCTCCATGACCTTGCATACTATACATGTCAGTGACACTGGTCTGTAGTTTAGTGCTACGTTCCTGTCTCCTTTTTTAAAGATTGGAACGACATTTGCTGTCTTCCATACCTCAGGTAGTTGCCCTGTTCCGATAGATGTGTTGAAGATTGTTGTTAGGGGTACACATAGCTTCTCTGCTCCCTCTCTCAGGACCCATGGAGAAATGTTATCCGGCCCCATCACCTTTGAGGTATCCAGCTCACTTAGTAGCCTCTTCACTTCCTCCTCAATTGTGTGTATTGTGTCCAGCACTTGATGGTGTACCCTACCTCTCCTCCTTTCTGGAGGCCCTTCTATCTCCTCTGTGAACACCTCTTTGAATCTCATGTTGAGCTCCTCACACACTTCGCAGTCATTTCTTGTGACCTCCCCTCCTTCCTTCCTCAGCCTGATCACCTGGTCCTTGACTGTTGTTCTCCTCCTGATGTGACTGTACAACAGCTTCGGGTCAGATTTGGCTTTCGCTGCTATGTCATTCTCATACTGTTGTTGGGCCTCCCTTCTTACCTGTGCATATTCGTTTCTGGCTCTACGACTGCTCTCCTTATTTTCCTAGGTTCTTTGCCTTCTATACTTCTTCCATTCCCTAGCACACTTGGTTTTGGCCTCCCTGCACCTTTGGGTGAACCACGGGCTCATCCTGGCTTTTTCGTTGTTTCTGTTTCCCTTGGGTACAAACCTCTCATCAGCTTCCTTGCATATTGTTGTCACATATTCCATCATCTCGTTTACTGATTTCCCTTCCAGTTCTCTGTCCCACTGAACCACGTTTAGGAAGTTCTTCATGCCCGCGTAGTCCCCTTTTTTGTAGTTTGGCTTCATTCTTCTGGCCCTATCTGCCTCCCCATCCACCTGTAACTCTACTGTGTAATCAAAGCTTAGAACCATACGATCACTGGCCCCAAGTGGACTTTCGTGTGTGATGTCCTCAATATCCGCACTACTTAAGGTGAATACTAGGTCCAATCTTGCTGGTTCATCCTCTCCTCTCTCCCTGGTAGTATCCCTTACGTGTTGGTACATGAAGTTTTCCAGTACCACCTCCATCATCTTAGCCCTCCACGTATCTTGGCCCCCATGTGGCTCCAAGTTTTCCCAGTCTATTTTCTTGTGGTTGAAGTCACCCATGATCAGTAGCTTTGCCCTGCTCGCATGAGCCCTTCTGGCCACTTCAGCCAATGTGTCAACCATCACTCTATTACTCTCATCATACTCTTGCCTTGGCCTCCTGCTGTTCTGGGGTGGGTTATGCATTACTGCAATTACCACCTTGGGACCTCCAGACTGTACCATTCCTATTATGTAATCTCCTGCTTCTCCTCTGTCTCCTCTCTCCAGCTCATCAAAATCCCATTGGTTTTTGATCAGCAGTGCCACTCCTCCACCCCCTCTGTTCCCTCTGTCTTTCCTCAGGATCTGGTATCCCATTGGAAAGATGGCATCTGTTATCATGCCTGTAAGCTTGGTTTCTGTGAGAGCTATTATGTCCGGTGATGCCTCTTTGACTCTTTCGTGCCACTTCTCCCACTTATTTGTTATTCCATCAGCATTTGTGTACCATACTTTCAGTTGCCTCTCTACCACTGTGTTTTGGGGGTCTGTGAGGGTGGGGGACCTGGCGGTGGACTGTGGGATTCTATAGTGGAATGTTGGGTTGGGGGTGTGAGTGTGGGTTGTAGTTTGTGTTGGGATAGTGTGCTTGGTTGTTGGGTGTTGGGGGTGGTTCTGTGTGTGCTCGCTCTTGTTGCTCTGCCCTGCTCTGGTTGTCCTCTGCTGATTCTGTCCTTGTCTCTCCTCCTAGCTTCTTTCGCCTTTGTGTCCTCTCCCTCAGCTGCTGTCATTCTGTTTTTGTTCTGTCCCGGTCTAGGAACACCCTCCTGTATTCTTCTGTTTCCTTCAATCGTGGTTTCTCTTGGAGGATTCTGTCCCGCACTGTTTCTGTCCTGAGAATCAGCTTGAGCGGTCATTTTCTCCCCTTCGAGTACCCCCCTATTCTCTGAAAATTTACAATCTCGGACATGTCTTCTTCACCTATTTCTTTGAGGATGTTCTCAATCTCCTTTCTTTCTGCCTGCCGTCTTTCAGTGTGTCCTTTCCTCTCTCTCCTTCAGCCCATGAATAAACACTGCCTTTGCCCTCTCCTCCTCCCATTGCCTTTCCCTCTGCAGTTCTGGTTCCTGTCTGTACATGGCCATTTTCTCCCTTTGTTTTTTCTGTAGCTCTTGGTGGCATGCTCTTGCCTCTGTGTTTGCCCTATTCCCCTCTCCACCTGCTCCCAGCTACTCACACCCATCACTCCTTGGCCCTGCTTGGTAGGCAGATACGGCTGTAGCGTAAGTTATATCACCTTCCTTCCCAATGGTCGACCCCCCTGTAACCTGCTTCAGCCTGTTTACCTCATTTTCCAGGACCTTTATCCTGGCTACTGCAGCTTCGACTTGCGACTCCCAATTCTTCTTCTCCTCCAACCTCTTTTTCAATTTCACAGAAAGCTCTGCCTCCATTTTTGCAGAAAGCTCTCCTAGTTTTCTCCCCCACTCTTGTTCCATCCTTTTGCACTGCTCCTCCATCCACTCCCCCCCACCAGGACCCTTCTCCTCTGGTCCCCGGGTACTTCGAGTCCTCATGGACATGAGGACAGAAAGTGAGAGAGAGAGAGAGGATTCGGGGACCAAAGGGAGGAGGGAAGGGTGGAGAAGGAGAGGTATGAGGAGAGAGAGGGAGAGGTGGGGGGAGAGAGAGGGAGTTGGGGAGAGAGAGATGGGGGTGAGAGAGAAGAGATGGGGGGAGAGAGAGAGCTGGGGGTGAGAGAGAGAGAGAGAGGGAGATGGGGACAGAGAGAGGTAGAGAGAGATGGAGAGAGGTAGATAGATAGGTTAGGGGATTTTAGGGAGAAGGGAGTTGGGGGGGAGAAAGGGGATAAGGTGAGGGTGTGGTGGGGGTGGAGCCTGGGAGTCAACCTCTCAACTTGTGTCTCAGAAATACTTGTCTGTCCTCACTCACTGTGTGTGTGTGTATGTACTCACCTAGTTGTGGTTGCAGGTGTGTGTGTGTGTGATTGTGTGTGTGTGTGTGTGTATGTGTGTGTGAGTTAGCGAGTGTGTGTGTGTGAGTGTGCAAGTGTACTCACCTATTTGTACTCACCTATTTGTGGTTGCAGGGGTCGAGTCATAGCTCCTGGCCCTGCCTCTTCACTGATTGCTACTAGGTCCTCTCTCTCCCTGCTCCATGAGCTTTATCAAACCTAGTCTTAAAACTATGTATGGTTCCTGCCTACACTATGTCGCTTTCTAGGCTATTCCACTTCCTGACAACTCTATGACTGAAGAAATACTTCCTAACATCCCTTTGACTCATAGGAGTCTTCAACTTCCAATTGTGACCCCTTGTTTCTGTGTCCCCTCTCAGGAACATCTTGTCTCTGTCCACCTTATCTATTCCTCGCAGTATTTTATATGTCGTTATCATGTCTCCCCTAACCCTCCTGTCCTCTAGTGTCGTCAGGCCGATTTCCCTTAACCTTTCTTCGTAGGACAATCCCCTTAGCTCTGGGACTAGTCTTGTTGCAAACCTTTGCACTTTCTCTAATTTCTTGACGTGCTTGACCAGGTGTGGGTTCCAAACTGGTGCTGCATACTCCAGTATGGGCCTGACGTATATGGTGTACAGAGTCTTGAATGATTCCTTAGTGAGGTATTGGAACGCTATTCTTAGGTTTGCCAGCCGCCTGTATGCTGCAGCAGTTATCTGATTGATGTGTGCCTCAGGAGATGTGCTCGGTATTATACTCACCCCAAGATCTTTTTCTTTGAGTGAGGTTTGCAGTCTTTGGCCACCTAGACTATACTCTGTCTGCGGTCTTCTTTGCCCCTTCCCCGATATTCATGACTTTACATTTGGCAGGGTTAAATTCAAGGAGCCAGTTACTGGACCAGGCTTGTAGCCTGTCCAGGTCTCTTTGTAGTCCTGCCTGATCCTCGACTGATTTGATTCTTCTCATTAACTTCACATCATCTGCAAACAGGGACACTTCTGAGTCTATCCTTCCGTGTGTGTGTGTGAGTGTGTGTGTGTGTGAGTGAGTGTGTGTGTGAGAGTGTGATTGTGTGAGTGTAATTGTGTGTGTGTGTGTGTGTATGTGTACTCACCTAATTGTGGTTGCAGGGGTCACTTCATAGTTCCAGGCCCTGCCTCTTCACTGGTCGCTACTAGAGTGTGTGTGTACGTAAACAAGTTTTTGCATGCTATTCTGGTACAATATTCTGCCTTTTCTGTGACTTATTTCCACTGATGCTTGTGCTCTTGATCAAATACGGAGATCCTCTTTAGCACAGTTACTGGCACTACTTGTTCATTGTCTGGAGAAATCGCCTCTCTCACCTCTTGTGATTATATTCGCATGGCTTTAACCCAACTTGACAGCTGACCATTCCATTCTGGGTTCTAGTTGCATGTTTCCAGTGATTCCATATTCCATTTTGGAATATAGAAAACTATTTTCTGCAACAGGAACACACACTTTTGTCAACAAGGACTATGGGGAACCTTAGTTTTCACCTTTTCCTCTGGCTTGGTGTGGGATGAGCAGGTCTCAGCTGATGTTTGCTTATCACAATGTTAAGGTAACAAACATATGAGTAGAGGCAAACAACGACTTAAATAGAACATCCCAGACTATACTGGGACTGTCAGAGGTGACCAATAGGTAGGAATAGGTATTCCATATTTTAGTGTGGCTCTCAACAAGGGCCCAGTTGTAGAAAGTCATTTTTCATACCAGTACTTCAAAATGTAGGCTGATGTTGAATGGGCACTTGGGTAATAGAGGGCAATAAATATGTTTTCAAGTGCATGTTGCCAAAAAATTAAAAGAGTAAAATACCATTAGAAGAACTGAGTTTATATGAAACTTAAGTGCTGGAATAATAACATAGAGAGCATTTGTAGCTAGCTTAGTAAAAATAGACATAGAAACCAATGATGAAAGAGGTTATGGGACCATGACAGTGCACACTTGTATAAAGTAACATCTGTGTCTGGAGGATTACTATGTATGTAGGAGAAAATTATGAATATTATTTTAGAGCACATATCCTGTCCTAGGGTCCTACAAATGACATTTACCCATCTTCAAACTCCTTAACTGTATATATTATTTAGTTAAATGTTAGTTCTGGATATGAATTTTGAGAAAAATACATGAGTAAAAGCACTGCATTATCAGAAGCCCAAAGCTTGTAAATTGAGAGTGCACTAATATTGTCTAATGAGAATTTCTGTTGCATTTTCAAGTGAGAACTGTTCTTACTTTAATAGCTTTACTAGACCAACTGTTACACAGGCTGTTTACTGGAAGAGTGCTTTTGTCTGTTTGCAAGATTAATTTCATACTTTTCAATCTGTAGCTTCTTTGTGTATCATTAAATATCTTGAAGTATCTTTCCTGTTCATTGTCTTACAATTCTTGAGGTTTGCCATGTTTCACTTGATAATGCTGCTTTTCTTGTATTTGTTTGTTGATTTTGGTGACCTTGCACAGAATATTTTTTAGTGTTGTAGTATATAGTTCAGTCCTCCGCTCTAGAGAAGGCTTCTCACTGCCAAGTATTTTCTCTTTGATTGCACATGATATGTTATTGGCTTAGGGACTTGCCAGAAACTTTTGCATTTTTCTTAAAATGTTTAAAAAAAAATTTGCATATTTAAATCAGAAACAACTTTTTTTTAACACCTCATTTATAAATATGTTAGACAACCATGGTGACATTGCACATCTCTGTCTAAGGCCTACTTTTTCTGAAAAATAATTTCCCTCTCTTCTATATACTCTAGCCTGCACCTCATTATCCACTTGAAATCTCTTTACTACTTTAAGTAATCTATAATCTCTTCCATGCATTTGCAGCATCTGTCACATTGCTCCCTTATCATTCAGAATCCACAAATACAATGAAAAATTCCTTACCTTTATCTGAGTATTGTTTACGTGCTTTAGTGTAAACACTTGGTTTACACATCCCCTTCTCTCTTAAAACCTTATTCCTCTGCAGTTTTACTGTATCGTACCCATAAGTCTTTGAATAATAATGACCACACACTTTACTCGGTATACTCAACAGGCTTATTCCTATATAATTTTTACACTCATTTATTCCATTTCCATTTATTCAGAGGAACTATATATGCTCTTTGTCAATCCCTAGGTGCTCTTTTTTTCCTTTCATGTATATGATAAGCAGATGCACCACCACTCCAAAACTATATCCTCACCTGCTTTTAACATTTCTGTTTTGCTCCGATCTATCCCAGCGGCTTTACCCCCTTTCATTCTACCCACTGTCTTGCCTATTTGGAACTACTAACTTGTAGTTTCTTATTTAAGATTACCTCTTTTTAATTACATAACTTATTTGAATTTGTGGGGTGAGTTCTAGCTCTTGATGCCATCTCTTAATCCTTTAACTGTGGCATACCCAGAAATTAATATTCCTGTTTGTGTGGCAACATTTTGAAAAAAAAAATCTTACAGATTTGAAAGAGTGCATTTTTATGCATAAAATAGTATTAAAATGAATGGAATCTGAAAAAAAATGTCGTGAATTAACATTTCACCCCCATAATTGTGAAGAAACTTTGGTACATCAAACTTACTGATATTGATGTACCTTAGAATCAAGTGGGACTTAAAGGACACCAGGTGACAATAATGTCCCTCCTTTGTGCCCACCTTCTCAGTTCATCATATCTCAAATGTCTGGACATTAAATTATTATTAGAACATATAGTTCTTAAGATTATTTGAAAATTTATGTCAGTAACACTGACAAATTATAAGTGGACTGTATTGTAATATCATTTACTTGGCCTGCATAATTTACTTGGGTAATTTTATATAAATACAAATCAGTTAAACAATTAAAAATATGAAGGACATTAACCCTTTCAGGGTTTTTGACGTACTAGTACGTCTTACGCACCAGGGTGTTTGACGCACTAGTACGCCTAAATTCTAGCGCCCTCAAATCAAGCAGAAACAGGCTGGTAGGCCTAGATGTGAGAGAATGGGTCTGTGCGGTCAGTGTGCGCAGTATTAAAAAAAATCCTGCACCACAGTGCGTAATGAGGGAAAAAAAAACTCCGACCGTGTTTTTGGTTTAAAACAGTGACTTTGCAGTCTATTTTCGTATGGAATTTATAGTTGTATTCTCGTTTTCTTGGTCTCATTTGATAGAATGGAAGATAATAGAGATAATTTTGATTGGTTTCACGATGACAAGTACCTTGAAACTGAGCGCAAAGTAGTGAAAATGTTCGATTTTTGCCGATGTTCAAGAGTAAACAAATCACGACATGCGTCCAATACACCTCAACTGGTGAGTCTAATATTCTTGCACAAGTGCGCTGATATTATTTATACCATTTTTACAAAGATGCGATAGTATACATAACAGAAAATCTTCTATTTTTTGTGAGAATAAAAATTCAAAATTGAAAGCAAAAGTAATGTAAGAGAAGCCTGGAGACGTGACTAATGAACAGATAAAATGTTATTTTAGTGCCAGGAATGTCTGTCTCGTTTATTCTGGACCCTATTTTGAAATTGGCATCTTTTGAAATTTGTGTGAAATTGGCCAAATTGCCAATTTCGGACAACTTTATTGGGTAGTTCAAATCGGTAAATTGGCCGTTTCTTGTACTCAATTGATAGAACAAATGGAATTCTAGCGAAATAGCTAAAACTTTTGTAGACTGAATCATTGGAATTTGCCGAAAATAGGGCTCAAAGTGGGCGAAATCGCCGATGCATAAACATCGTCGATACCGCTAACTTTGCGAGAGCATAATTCCATTAGTTTTTCATGAAATTTCATACTTTTAGTGTCATTATGATCGGAAAAGGATTCTCTGTCATTTCATAAAAATTTTTGTTTTGTTTTTTCCGAAAAATTTGCGACCCTGAGAACAAGTTTGGGAGAGGGCCTCACGACCCTGAAAGGGTTAAGTACTATTTCATCTAGTGGAGTCCCATCTCTCATATCCTAGTCTGCTTTTCCAATTTGTAAATTAGTTCCTGTGAAACTGTACCATAGGCCTTCTAACAGTCCAAGTATGCACAGTCCACCCTCTTATCCATTTTGTGTCGTCTCTCATCCTGCAAAAAGTCTAATCTTTCGAAAGTTATTTGCTGTCTACTTTTGAAATATCTGATCAACTTTTCTGCCTTGCTGAAATTACTTCGAAATATAAGAATTACATTTTTCTGAGCTAATCTCATTCTTGGCTTTTCTCCATAAGCTTCCTTTCTTGTGTAATATTTACATTTATCTTAAACTTCTTCCTCTTGCATATTTTAACAAATTCTTTCATTGTAACTTTTAATAAAACTTGTCAGCAATATATAACACATTCCCTTGTTCCATTCTATTTCATCCTCTTCTTACATCACTTTTTCATAGGTTAATACCCTGGAACTCACTGACTGTGCCATCATTGAGGGTAAAGTATCTATGGTACCACACTGCTTTTTACCTTATCTTTATTCCAAAACAGCCACTCAATGAGCCTTCATTAATTTTCCCACGAAGCTTATTGTGTAGAAAACTTCTTTGCCTTATATTTTTTAATTGTTCAATACCCACCAAACTTCATCTTAGCCATTGTTCATGTACTGAATTACTGACAGTCTGTAAATTTATGCTATTTGGTAGTATCTTTGATTTATCCATGTCATCTTTAAATGTGTGGAATGTTATATGGATATTGAGTGTGTGCAGTTAACCTGCTGACAGGTATGCCAATCACTCCTCAGCCATTGTGGTTTACCAATTTTACATTTCATATCTTATCACTTTTTCATGCATCCCTTTGAAATTCTCTTCATTTCTTAGTTTTACTGTACTATCAGTATAAAAAAGCCAGTCTGTCACTTTTGTTAAGAGAGCTTGCCAAACATTTAATAACAAATGGTTTTCATCTGCAAATTGTTAACATCATTACTAAAGTAGAGCTTGAGAGAAGGCAAAATGAAATCATTTAGATTTAGAAAAGAAATTTAACAAAGTACGTATACTAATAAAATAACTAGTTGTACTAGTGTAAAAAGAATGGCAGCTCAAGTATGAAGCTAGAGCATGCTAGCAATGGAAAACAAAGAAAATATTGTAGATATTTATAACTGTCAAGTTCTTATATCATAGAATTATTCTCTACCTTTGAAGGCAAGGTATGTAGGTAGATTCATGCAGTTGAAGACTTTCTTAAGATTAATGACATAAATCGTAAACCATCATAGATACCCACCTCAAGTTAGTGGGTCTATGCTTCTTGGCTAACTTGGCAAGTGTTACTATTTTCTGTGTTTGTATTAGTAAATAGCTTTGAAGGATTTTCATCTTTTTATTTCAAAGTAGGAAAGAGTTCCCATATTCTGACTCCCAGTTTTGTTAGAGATTTCAGACCCACTTTCAACAGTGACGGTCCAAGTTAGAGGACAAATTGTTTTCAGTCAAACATTAATTAGGTACCTGGTCATTTTTCAATCCCTGTCGGACATGGAAAACCACACACTCACATTTATAGATTGACCTCACATGACTGACACTCAGCACCTCGATGTGAGTGCTGCCAGATGACATTAGCAGTTCACCATGTATTAACCCTTTGGGGGTCGACAGGCCTTCTCGGAAACCTGTTCCTGGGGTCAAAATTTTTTTGGAAAAAAAAAAATAATTTTTTCTTATGGAATGATAGATAATCTTTTTCCGATCATAACGCCACCAAAATTATGAAATTTGATCGAAAACTAACTGAATTATGCTTTCGCAAAATTAGCGGTATTGATGACATTTATGCATCGGCGATTTCGCACACTTTGAGCCCTATTTTCGGCAAATTCCAATGTTTCAGTCTACTAAAATTATAGCTATTTCGCTAGAACTCCATTTGTTCTATCGATTGAGTACAAGAAACCGCCTATTTACCAATTTCAACTACCCAAAATAGTGGTCAGAAAATGGCAATTTGGCCAATTTCACACAAATTTCAAACGATGCCAATTTCAAAATAGATTCCAGAATAAACAAGGCAGACATTCTTGGCACTAAAATAACATCTTCTCTGTTCATTAGTCACTTCTCCAGGCCCCTCTTACATTACTTTTGCTTTTCATTTTGAATTTTTATTCTCACAAAAAATATAAGATTTACTGTTATGTATACAACTGTATCATTGTATAAATGGTATAAATAATATCAGAGCATTTGTGCATGAATATTAGACTCGCCAGTTGATGTATATTGGACGCATGGTGTGATTTGTTTACTCTTGAACATCATCAAAAATC
The DNA here is from genome assembly GCA_009830355.1 of Cherax destructor. Taxonomy (NCBI): domain Eukaryota; kingdom Metazoa; phylum Arthropoda; class Malacostraca; order Decapoda; family Parastacidae; genus Cherax; species Cherax destructor. The sequence continues at coordinate 10,865 of WNWK01011745.1, read as the reverse complement.
GAACATTTTCGCTACTTTGAGCTCAATTTCAAGATACTTGTCATTGTCAAACCAATCAAAATCATCTCTATTTCTGTAATATATCTTCCATTCTATCAAATGAGACCAAGAAAACGAGAATACATCAATAAATACCATACGAAAATAGACTGCAAAGTCGCTGTTTTAAAAAAAAAAAACGGTTGAAGTTTTTTTTTTCTCTAATTATGCAGTGTGTGGTGCAGGATTTTTTTTATACTGCGCACACTGACCACATAGACCCATTCTTTCATATGTAGGGCTACCAGCCGTTTCCCACTTAATTTGAGGCCGCTAGAATTTACTCGTACTAGTATGGCACCAACCCCTGCTCGTAAAACGTACTAGTACGGCACCGACCCCCAAAGGGTTAATAGCCCATTTTAACTCGAGAGAGCTCACAGGATTTACTTTTGACATCTGCTATGCATGGATGCACTGGCTTTGATTGCCTTTCTTGCTGAAAGCCCCATCCTGGACTCACATTACCTTTATGACTATTAACAGAAACTAACCAGTTGCATAAATTAAATTTTAATTTTCCACCCTCACTAACCCAAACCTTACTGATATCCACCATTATAATTAAACCATCTTTGCACTGTGAAATCCTCATTTGTTTGATGCTGATATTGTTGAGTAATAATTTTCATTCATAATTCACTCATAATTAGGTAACTCACAATTGGCTTAGAAGACAAACACCATGATTTACCAGCTGTCAACAGTATCATATCTTTTCTCCAAGTATGTAAATATAGTGAACACCTCTTATATACTAGGCATAGGAAGATTATTTTTTTTTTTTTTTTTTTTTTTTTTGAGATAATTGGTGTAAAATACCAATACAGTGGAAAAAGAGGGAGACAGATGCAGTATCAGTCAGTATCAATATAGGATTACTGTACTGCATTTGTCTCTCTTCTTGCCTTTGTTGTATGAGTGTAGTATCAAAATGCACCATCATGTTTTTAAGTCCTCATTACGAGCATTTCACTGGAGACCTCATTACAGATATTTGTGTGATATAGTTATTGTAGGTTTGAACTTTGGCTAGGAACTGTATATCAACATGGTCAATTTGGTTTTGGTCCACATTGTGCACTTCAGAAAGTTGTTGCTCTAGACTGGTTTCTTGACTAGTCTGCACTGAAATAAATTTTAAAGTTTTTTACAAACTAAAGCAAGTTAATAGTCTTTTATGATTATCATAATAATTTACCAAATAATATATATTTTAATTCCAAAATAAATGAAGCTTGAATGTTTATAATTGATGAATATGTAGCATGATTTGATAAAACTCAACCCTGAGCAAAAATGCTCCCAGTAAAAGCGGGTTCTGCAGATTGTCTTCATTATACCAGTAAAGTAATAGCTTTTGTTATAAGTAAAGTGACTTGAAACTTGCTAACCAATAGCTAAACAGATATTTGCATTCATTTCCCCTCAAGGGAGGAGCCCTGATGCCAGTAATGGACTCTTGTTCCAAGGAACTGGACTTTTTTCCCTCTTTGGATCAAGACAAAATGTCTCCCATTCCTCAGACACTATATGATTTCTATAAGCTTGCCCCTGGTTAATATACTGGGTAAATCAAATAAATTTACATTTTTACTTTCTCCTAAAATAAAGATAGTTCCATTTTTAGAAAAGAAAAATGCAGATGTTCGGGTAAAGAAAGTAACTGGGAGAATAAGATCCAAAAATTTCTAACTTATATAATTTGTATATAGTAATTGTGGTGAAGGAAGCTGGTTTTTACATAGAGACAGTGGTTAACCCTTTCATGGTCCGTGCCGTAGTTCTACGGCTTCAAGTTGTGGGTCCAAACCGTAGTTCTACGTCATGAGCTCAGCTCACTCAGATAAGCTGTGAGTGGTAAATTTGGATGTAGATATGAGAGAATACATCTATGTGGTAAGTGTGCACCACATAAAACAAATCCTGCAGCAAACGGTGCATAATGAGAGAAAAAACTGAGACCGTAATTTTCGATTAAAACAGCGACTTTGCAGTGTTTTTTCGTATACTTTTTATAGTTGTATTTGCTATTTCTTGGTCTTATTTGATAGAATGGATGATATAGTACAAAGTAGCGGAAATGATAAATTTTTGCCGATGTTCAAGAGTAAACAAATGACCTCGCACGTCTAATACGCGCCAGCTGGTGGGTCTAATATACGTTCACAAATGTGGTGATATTATTGTACAATTATTACAATATTGCATAACAGTAAATCTTCCATTTTTTGGTTTGAATAAAAATTCATTATGTGAATAAAAAATAAAAATAGAATTCATTTGTAAAGACTGAAAACATATCTAATGAACAGAGGAAATGTTAGTTTAGTGCCAGGAATGCCTGCATTGTTTATTCTGCACCCTGTTTTGAAATTGGAATATTTTGAACTTTGAGTTAAATTTGCTAAATTACCAAATTCCGATCACTTTATTTTGTAGTTAAAACAGTTGACTGGGCGATTTCTTGTGCTCAATCGATAGAATAGAAGTAATACTAGTGAAATAGCTAAGAATTTGGTCAACTGGGATAATGTAATTGGCCTAAAATGGGAGTCAAAGTCAGCAAAATCGCCGATGCGTAAATGTCGCTGACACATCAAAATTCGCGAGAGCATAATTTCGTCAATTTTCCATCAAATTTTGTACTCTTTGTTTTATTACCTTCAGAAAAAAATTCTCTACCATTTCATAAGAAAAAATGAGATTTTTTTTTTTTTTTTTTTTAAATTCTTGGACACTGGTGCACCCTCTGAAATTTGGCCTCTGGACCCTGAAAGGGTTAATATTTATGTCTTCATTTAAAGTTAAGCAAAGTTGAAGTTAATGCTTGGGTAGGAGAGAAGTGACATACATGACAGCATATACATGAACTTTAGTATTGGGACATTTTACCCAGGTGTAAACAGGAGAAATACTTCATATACAGTGGAACCTCGGTTTTTGTCATTAGTAAAGTAAAGTTTTATTTCTTTGCAAGTTTACATCGAGGTTTTGTAATTACAATTTCAAATTGAAGAGCAAGGAGAGCCACTATTATGCCATGGCATTATGGGCAGACTTAACTTAATGAATTCCAGATTTTTGGGCCCTTTATGTGCATAGAGTTTTTACACAGTCTGACGAAAACTGAAGCAATATTTCCCTTAAGAAATAATGCAAATCCAATTAATCCGTTCCAGACACTCAAAAGTATTAACAAAAAATACGTTTTATAGAGAATAACTCTAGTTTTACATACAGAAAACAATGAAAAATAAAAATAAAAGACTAATGAAATGGTTAAATGAACATTTAATATCACTTTTACCTTTATTGAAGACTCTTGTTGGCGTATGGAAGACGCGAGGAGGAGAGAGGTTATTGGTTGGAAGGGGAATCCCCCTCCATAAGGACTTCAGGTATCAAGTCCCTATCCGGGGTTACTTCCCTACTTTGTCTTTTACTGGCTCTGGACCTCTGTCGCACAAAAAAATCTGTCCAGAGATGTCTGTTTCTGGTGTCTCTTTAAGATTTGCCTAAAATGGGACAAGACATTGTCATTGAACATGTTGCAGACACGGCTTGCAACAACTTTGTTAGAGTGATATTTCTCCACAAAACTTTGCAACTCACTCCACTTTGCACACATGCCCTTAATCACTGAAGAAGGCACATTCTTCCCTCTTTCTTCCTCCTCCTCTTGAATTCTATTGTGTTTCTCACCTTTATCAAAGGGCTAGCACTCGTAACTTTCTTTGGCCCCATGGTGGCTTATTTAGCAGTCGCACTCAATAAACAAGCACAAAAAAAAAACGAATTATTATGAAATGTTTTGAATGAACGCGCAGGGTAATGCTCACTCGACGAGAAGCAGAGCCAGACTGACTCAGAACGAGTGGGATACTTTGTGTTGGCACGGGCAGGCGAACACGTTTGGTATGGCAGACCAACGAAAACCGAGGTGATGAACGAAAACTGGGAGAAAATTATGCCGAAAAAAGTCATCGAAAACCGAATTCAACAAAAACCAGGGCAAACGAAAACCGAGGTTCCATTGTACTGAAGTGTTACAACACAGTATGAAATATAACATGTTGAAACAATGTTCTTTGAAAAATACAGATTGAAACAGTGACTAAGGGCAGAATGAAGCAGGGATTTCTATATATATTCAATAGAAGTAATGAAATAATCATTAGTTTATTTTTGTTGATAGTATTCGGATTATGTATTTGTTAACAAATTATGTAGAAGTCCATTTACATTCCCTGTGTGTATAATCCACTGGAGTTTCTCTGTTCTCTTACCATCATTCTTGTCATCACACGTATATTCACCATTGAAGTTAACCTCAGTATCTCGTTTTTGTTTTTCTTGTTAATGTTATGAGGATATTTTATGTTACAGGAGAAAATGTTCCTAACAACAGTCTCATGGATAAACAAACATTAATAATTTTCTTGTTTATGTAAGAGCTATAATGAGATAGCTCATAGAAATCAGAATTTAAACATGGTTTAAAATTGCGTATAATTAATAATAAAGCTTTAGATAAGCATAGAAGTGAAACATTACATTTTAGATGTTACAAAACAGGAGAGAGTTTTACATTTATGCAAATAGACATATATTTTCCTCCTATGATAACATCATCTACCTTATTTCTTAAGCTTGCAGAACTTACCCAGTGCAGTTTGATAGCCAGTAGTGTCAAGATCAGTAAATATCTGTAACTGAAATATATAGAATCTACCTAAGCATTCTTGTTGATTTGTACATTAGTTATCTGTTTGCTTATTAAAGAGTAAAAACTATGTAAATAGAATTTGGATTGATTCAGAATGTAAAATGGCTAGTTTTTTTTTTATTAAAGTAAAAGAGCCTTTATGAAAACTCTGGCATTTGACATACCATAGTAATTGCAAAGATTTTTATATTCATGAGAATATTACTTCTGTCATATTTTAAGGCTTCAGAAATAAATCATTTGCATGAATTTTGGTATTATGGATTACGTTATCATGATTTGCATGTCTCGGAAAAACAAGATTTCGCCATTGAATTACTTCATATTGTACAGAAATATAAACCATCTCATCAGTCATCATAATAGATTTTTTAACCTCAGCTATATTCATAGAGGAGCATCTCTGATTTTCTGCCATACATCAAATTCAGTAATTTTCTTCAAAGATTTATATTTCTTACATCAAAGTTTGTCTGCTATTCCATGCATTGTTTTTTCATAATATTAGCAAATATGAGCTGCTTCATGTATATTGTAACCAAACCTGTTAAACTTAACCATTGAATATATTCATTACTACTGTTAGGTCTTAAGTACATGAATTGTGAAGAAAGTCAGATGTTTAGCACATAAGGTGTGGAGAAAGTCAGATGTTTATTATAAAATATCCTTACATTTCAGGACAATGTAGCAATGTAAAAAAAGGTTCATATTAAGTGATGTACTCTAGCTAAACTTTGCAATTCTTTTTGAAATGTGGTTATTCCATTGTAAGAAATTCAACTTGGTAATTGGAGAGAGAGAGCTGCTATTACCATAATGTGGATAATATTAATTAGGTATGGTAATGTGCCTCTGCACTCTACACTTGTTTGTGCTGATTTACTCCAAGAATCAAATCTGGATAGTCAAGCTGTGCAGGAAATTTGCAATACTGCAATAATATTCTCTGTAATGTTACTACAAATGTAACCATATCTTGTGATTGCTTCATAACACTTGTTCAACATATTGGTGAATGAGTCAGTTTCTCACTTAAATGCAAGGTAAGGTATTAGCTGCAGCTGAAATATAAAATATATTTTTAAAGATTTTATATACAGTGGAACCCCGGTTTTCGTCCGGTCCGGTTATCGTACAATTCAGTTTTTTACCACATTTTTCGGCGAAACTTTCCCCATTTTCGTAGATCCTCTCGGAAATCGTCCGTACCAGACGCGTCTGCCTGCCCGCGGGACACGGCCATTTATATGTTCGTGACTCAGTCTGTCTGTTACTTGTTCAGTGAGCATTATTCCGCGTGTTCATCCAAAACATTTCGTAATACTAATCCATTGTTTTTTGTGCTTGTGACTGCTAAATAAGCCACAATGGGGCCAAAGAAAGTTCCAAGTTCCAGCCCTTTGGTAAAGAAGGTGAGAAACACGATAGAATTCAAGAAAGAACTCGTAGAAAAATAAAGTGGCGTACATGTGGCCAAGCTCACCAGGATGTATGGCAAGTCCAAATCAACGATCAGTTCCATCCTGGCGAAGAAAAAAGAAATCAAGGAAGCTGATGTGTCGAATAGGGTAAATGTGCTAACAAAACAGAGATCGCAAACAATCGAAGATGTTGAGAAGTTGTTGGGGACTTACAGGACGAGTAACTCTTCTTGGAGAAAATTGTAGCCAGAATGTCCTCCAGAAGGATTTTGAAGTGTTTGAGGCTGACCCTGACGACCCTACGCTTGTTGTGGAATCTATTGTGTCTTTTGGGAAGTCCACGGGGTTGGAGGTGAGTGGCCAGGATGTGGAAGGGTTGGTGGACGACCACAGGGAAGAACTAACCACTGAAGAGCTGCAAGACCTTCATCTGGAACAGCAGCAGACCTTAGCTGAGGAAATTGCTTCAGAGGAGGAGAAAGAGAGAGGGGAGAATGTGCTGCCTTCAGCGATTAAGGACATTTGTGCAAAGTGGAGTAAGGTACAAAGTTTTGTGGAGAAATATCACCCTAACAAAGCTGTTGCAAGACATATCAACAACATGTTCAATGACAATGCCGTGTCCCATTTTAAGCAAATCTTAAAGAAATGCCAAAAACAGGCGCCTCTGGACAGATTTTTTGTGAGACAGAAGTCCAGTGACTCTCACGCTGGTTCTAGTGGCAGTAAAAGACAAAGAAGGTAAGTAGCCCCAGATAGGGCTTTGATACCAAGTCCTTATGGAGGGGGATTTCCCTTCCAAACAAGAACCTCTCCTCCCTCTCCCCTCCTCCCCGTCTTCCATACGCCAACAAGAGTCTTCAATACAGGTAAAAGTGATGTTAATTGTTAATTTATCCATTTCATTAGTTCTTTATATTTATTTCTCATTGTTTTCTGTATGTAAAACTATAGTTATTCTCTATAAAAAAAAATAATATTTTTGGGTGTCTGGAACGAATTAATTGTATTTACATTATTTCTTATGGGAAATATTACTTCAGTTTTCGTACAAATTGGTTTTCGGCCGACCTTCTGGAACAGATTAAAGACGAAAACTGGGGTTCCACTGTACAAATATTTATATTGTGTATTATCATTTGAAGAGCAGATACTTATTCTACTTTTTTTTTATATAACTGCAAGACTTGTCTTTTATGTGACACTCCTCAATGTTCTTCAAAAATTTATGCCTAAGACTTAGTCTACTATATGTGACCTTCATACCTATTACTTCACACTTTTTTTCAGCAGATTATGTAATTTGGCTATTTAAAATTATTGTAAATTTAACCTTTGTTGGATAAATGCAGATGCTGCTGCTGGTGTCTAAGGAAATACTATCCAAAGATAAACTTTTATTACAGATGACTCTTCACCAGGTGTGTGTAATAGAGGCTTGTCCTCCATTCATGTTTCCTTCTAAAGCTTAATTTTCATAAAGCAAGTAGGTAAAAAAAAAAAATGATGTTTATTCACTCTTTGATATATTGAACAGAATGTATTTTAAGTAAAAAATGTTGTATAGTAATATAATGTAGCATACAGTGGTGTATGCAGTGTTATAGCATGTATATATGTAATACTGAATTTATGTACAAGTATCACAAATTCATAAGAATAAGTCAGTAAATTGCTATTTTAATAATACAGAGATTTATGATATTTTATGTTTTGCTCTATATGAAGTTTAATGTTTAACTGTGCAACATAAGCAGAGTTTTACAGTAAACATAGAAAGGTTGGCATCTTAAGTTACCCCTACCAAGAGTACTGCAATGTTTTTCTTCATTATTTTCAAGTAATGTCCCCTTTGTTTTTTTTTTATAGTTATTCTGGTGTTGGATGCATACAAAGATCTTGAAAACTTTGAGATTGCTGTGGTACACAGCTTAAACAGGAATACCAAACAAACTCTTCCGTATACAGGTTTTTAGGCCTTTGTAACTGCTATAAGTAAAAGGCAAGCATGAAAGGTTCAAAACATCTTTAATGTTTATGCAAAGTTTATGTTGCAAAGTTAACTGGGTTATATTTGTTGATAATAGAAATGCCTTTCTAGTTATGGAAAAATTCTTTCCAAATGTAATAATGCAAACAAAATAAAATCTGGTTGATTTTTACTCCAGAGAATGGCACTTTATTATTGGATCCTGTGAGTGTGTTTGGCTCTTTGATTAGTTACATTTCATACTTGTGACTCTAGTATCCAGATGTAAATATATATCTTAGCTTTGGCATCTCTGCCAGAGTTCTCACTGATATTTTGATGCCTTGAACCAGCATAGATATTATGTTCTTCATAGTGAAGATACTCCCTAATGCATTGGCTACTAATGTGATAACTTGTTACACATTCTTTAAGCTGGTGCATATAATACACTAATTGTAGTGAAATAGTGTTTCATGGTTTGACTGGACATTTCCAATAAGCAGACAAATAGAGATTATGTAATCATTGGTGTGTAGTCCTGTTTGAGTGACAGAATACTGCCATATACATACTGAATTGGTAAGTTCAGCTGCAGTGTACTTGTAATATAACTTAATTGTGGGTTAGGGTATATTTTGCATTGCAGGTGTTTATTATTATTTTTAATAATAAAAGGATCATACATGAAACCCATTTAATAATAAATATTAAGATTGAAGGTTTAGACAGTGTTTTTAAGAGACCCTGAAATAGAGATAGGAGAGAGAAAGTATTGTGAGTGAAGTGTGTATTAATATAAAAATTTGCCAGCAGTACAAACTGCATGTCTGATGTGGAATGTGTTCTCTTGTGCACTCATTTCTTTTTTAGATATTGTACAATTTATGATGACAGATTTTGATGAATTTGTGTGTTGCAATTTTCCTTGTAATTTGTATAAAATGTAAATAGACTGTGTACTTTTGTATTGTTGTCTGTCACTAACCTGTTATTCACTTTATACTTCATTTATCTGTGTAAAGGAAAATGCCAGACATATTACACAAAGGTAATAAACAAAAGTAGTTTTTGTGATTGAGGGACAATATCAAATACAGTGGACCCTCGCTATTCGAACACTCCAAAACTCACCCTGTTATGTAAGTTTATTATTGTAAGTGCTTTTAGAAGTGTATTTTTGGGGTCTGAAATGGACTAATCTAATTTACATCATTCCTTATAGGAATAAATTCGTTTGGTAACAGCACTTGAACAGCATTCTGGAATGAAGAATGTTTGAATAGCGAGGGTCCACGGTATACTGAGAGACCTTTGCCTCTTTGAGGGGGGCTCCTTGCAGTGGTGAAGAAGCTCTTGATCTGAGGAATTGAACCTCTTTAAGGGGGGGCTCCTTGTCGTGGTAAAGAGGCTATCGGTCTGAGGAATTGGACCTCTTGGTCTTCTTCCTCAAACCGAACCTAATTACCCCCCAATCTTCCCTCCCCTTTCCCATCTTCCCCATCCTCCCTTTTCCCTTTCCTCCTCCTCCTCCCCATCCCTCCCTTATTTCCTTCCCATTTTTACCCTGGGAGCTTCTCTCCACAGGCTTTCTAGTTCCTAGGTAGGGGGAAGGGTACTGTGGTCCAATCCCATTCCGTTGAGGTTCTCGGCGGTGGTGTAGTTTGCTGTGGAATCTGGATCGCCTGGGGATGTCCCGATCCCTCTCCGGTCTCCCGGCCTCTTTAAGGGGGGCTCCTTGTCGCGGTAAAGAGGCTATCGGTCTGAGGAATTGGACCTCTTGATCTTCTTCCTCAGACCGAACCTAATTACCCCCCAATCCCCCCTCCCTTTTTCCCATCTTCCCCATCCTCCCTTTTCCCTTTCCTCCTCCTCCTCCTCATCCCTCCCTTATTTCCTTCCCAGTTTTACCCTGGGAGCTTCTCTCCTCAGGCATTCTAGTTCCTAGGTAGGGGGAAGGGTATCGTGGTCCATTCCATTCCGTTGAGGTCCTTGGCGGTGGTGTAGTTTGCCGTGGAATCTGGATCGCCTGGGGATGTCCCGATCCCTCTCCGGTCACCCGGGGGGTGGCCTTGGGTATCTTTCGGGCGACGGGTGTATCTCTGGAGGCCACCTTTCGGATTCCGGGGTGGTGGCCGAAGGCGGTATGCTTTGTGGCGGATATCCGGCCGCCTCTCTTTGTCCGCCGAGATGGCTCGGTGGATGTGAGGTTGCTATCCCGGATTGCTGGTTTACTGGCATGAAGGGTAGGGTATGGCACGGGTTCTATGCTGCATCTGCACCACTTGCGGTGTTGAGGTCCTCTTGGGCACGGAGGGGATTTACGCTCCCCTTTCATTCCTCCTAGGAGCTATTCCTCCACGTTCCCCCTTTTTTATTCTTTTTTTATTTTTATTTTCTTCTTTCTTTTTTTTTCTTAAAAATAAAAAGAAAGAAGTAACCTAACTATGGCTGACCCAATCCATGAACCCACTACCCCCGGGCCCCTTCCTGATACTGCACCCAGTACTGACCCTGCCTCGTTAACGGATAACTTTGGACACCTCTCATGCCCCTGTACCTCTTGCTGGTGCTGGTTCGTCACCTGCTTCAGGTACCAGGGACCCGACTGGCCCTTTCGATACGTTTGACCTTCGCTCTTCTCTGACCTTGATTCCGGCTTCCTCGACGGTGCGGCAATTTCGAATCGCCGCCCGTCACCCAT
>WNWK01011744.1:0-63041 GCA_009830355.1 Cherax destructor | reverse complement strand
ATACATCACCTTTATCAACATATAACATAATTGCTAACTTCTTAAACTAATTGTTAAATTCTTAAATGTTTAAATTCCAGTACCTAAATTTTGTACACCTAGTTAATCACTACAATTACCTAACCTTACTATCTGTATAATCATTGTGTAGCTATTGAGTAAGACCTAACATAAGACTGCCTGAAAAGCCTAGGCATACCTAGGCATATTATTGGCCATCTTGTAATATCTACTTTATTAAATTTTTAATTATAAGTACACCCCACCTTGTATATTACATGAAATAAAGACTTTGAATTTGAATTACTTAATCTGAATCTTTCGTTATCTGAAACCTTATTTCCCATAAGAAATAATGTAAATACAATTAATTCGTTCCACAAAAAAATAATCACTCAAAAAAACAAAACAATAACATTTACTTACCTTTATTGAAGAGTTGCAGGCATCTGGAAGGTAGAGTTGCTGACAGGGGCAGGGTGTTAATGGTTGGAAGGGGAATCCCTCAAGACTTCAGGTAAAAGTCCCTCTGGGGTTACTCTTTTCTTAATGCATGAATGCAACCCCTGCATGCGGTTACACTCCCTGCATGCTCTGCTAATCCCGCATGCCTGCACACTCCCTGCATGCCTGCTACACTCCCTGCATGCCTGCTACACTCCCTGCATGCCTGCTACACTCCCTGCATGCCTGCTACACTCCCTGCATGAATGCTACACTCCCTGCATGAATGCTACACTCCCTGCATGAATGCTACACTCCCTGCATGAATGCTACACTCCCTGCATGAATGCTACACTCCCTGCATGAATGCTACACTCCCTGCATGAATGCTACACTGCCTGCATGAATGCTACACTCCCTGCATGAATGCTACACTCCCTGCATGAATGCTACACTGCCCTGCATGAATGCTACACTCCCTGCATGAATGCTACATCCTTGCATAAGAAGCTTTTTGGCCCATGGTGACTTATTTCACAGTGACAATCACTAAACCACCAAAAAAGACACCAAATATATTGTGAATCTTTGAAAGAGCACGCTAGGTAATGTTCTCTCAATGGTAAACAACGCTTCACTGGCGTCCTGCGCTTGCGCGGAGCAGGCGGACACGTCTAATACCTTTCGGTAACCGAGGAATTTTTCGCTAACCGATTACGAAAAAAGCTTACGTTTTCCGAAGCTTACGTTAACGGAACCTTTCGTTAACCGAGGATCCACTGTAGTTAGGAGTGTCACCCTGCTTGACTCCATCATCAGGTTAACTCTAAATCTTCACAGTGTACTGGAAGATGTACTATGCTCCAAAAATAGACAGGAAGCATTTGCTTTACCATTTATATTTGTTGACACAGTCATGGCAGCCCAGATGCCCAGAGGAAAGTGTTAACCTTATCAATGTCCCTGGACAGGCCTGTGGCTCTGAGGGATCCCACATGTGACAGAGGGAGCATTATACTACACAGCTTTGGAAAGCCAGGGAAATAACAGACAGGTTTTCTGCCAGCCTGTGGGTGGTGTCAGTTCGGTGAAATTGCTCCATCTCAGAGCAGTTAATTGGAATATTTGCAAAGCAGATACAGTGTTCCCTTGAGTTACGATGGTCTTGAGTTACAATAATTTTGAGTTACGATTTGCCCTCATAAAGGAATTTAGTTGTAAGTTGTGATGAAAAATTTAACATACGATACGTGTACAATGGTCGGGCAGGTGTGGGTGGGCCTCAACCCAGAGAAAAGAGAGGGTGATGAAAAGGTCTTAAGCCAGTGCTTGTTTGCCACTCGGAAAACCCCAGAGTATTTAAACAAGAAGAGTATCCAAGGGCAAGTTGAGTGTTCTGGTGTCTTGGAACTATCAGTTATGATAGTTCCGAGGTATGATACGTATTCTGTAACGGATTAGTACTGTAATAATAATAATAATAGTTTATTGTGACATGTAACTCAAAAGACCACTGTATATATTATGCACCTGGCATAATCCCTCATAAGCCAGAAATGAAAGGGGCCCAGAGTAACAGCATTCAGCATCAACTGAGAAGAGGAGCAGATGTAATCTTGTGAGGTATAAACACAAATGTGAACACTGAAGAACAATATAACAGTTGTGAAAATCCACCCTATATCAGCAGCAAGATACTGAAGTGTGCAGCAAAAGCCATGATGAATAATATCAAACTTTCCATGCACAGGTCCAATGTAAGCTAGGGTCAAGATCACAACCCCATGGGGCACTGAGAGCCTCCCTCTCCCTCTCCACATATAAAAGATGGACACTACCTCTAAAAATCGATGTGATGACCAAATGCAAGAGACACTGTCCACTTCAAGTACTGGGCAGGCAGGAAATAATTTTTTAAGCAAAGATATCAGATGGAGGATGCTGTATAAGAAAACTTTACCCCAGTCAGAGATACCAATTGGTTTGGATATGAAAACTGGAAGCTTGTGATTATTCCTTGTGTTGTTCCACAAGAGAACTGAGCACCACTGGGTGGATTCTCCACTTACAAGAACCCATAAGGCAATGAGACAACTACTCCTCCAGAGTAATGATATGTCCAAGTAAATCCAAATGAAGATGGACATTTTCTTTCTTTTAAGAGAAAACTTCTCCATGAATGAAAGAAAACGTTTCTGTAAGGAAGAAGAGTCAGGTAGCTGCCCAAAAGCTGGGGTGCTGAAGTTGAGCCAGGCTCATTGAGTAGACTAATGTTGGCTTCCATGAAAGAATGACCCCCAGAGAATGAACACTAAGTTCCTCCCAGTTCAAAGTGAATGGGAGCCAAGGGGGGCACCAAAGACTTGCAATTTGAGAGGACTGATGCCATCTTGAGCCCAAATAACATAGCCAGAAACTATTGGTTCATGCCCTGTAACTGAAGGAAAAACTTAAATGACAATGAATCATGACGCTGAAAAAACATTGAAAAGGCCAATAAACGCAGCATTTCCAGGCTGACAAGAAAAAAAGTGTATGCAGATTAAGAAACTTGAGGCTCTGGAAGAGACAAGACTGCCCTTACTGCTGAACAAGAAACATCAAGATGAACTGCTGGAGCATGTCAGACATCCACTTTATCACCATCCAATAAGAAAAAAGCTTATTTTATCTTTGTGCTAACCTTCCTGAAGACCACAGACAATCCAGTTATGACTCGCTGAACTCCAGCACTCTCACACCCAACTTCCAGTGTTGACTGTGCATCTTACAAACAAAACCCAAGACTGGCTAACCTGTCTCTGTATATTTCATAAATAATATAGCATCCAGCAAAATGCAAATTATACTTAACTAATGCTTTTATTTATTTTAAAGCATAGGTTCTTTTTATTTTTTGAGTCAAAATCTAAAATTCACCTTCTGGTAGTTTGTTAGGTTCAAAGCCCATAGACTGCACAGGGAGATTTAAGACAGCAATTAATTCAAATGTACACAAACATCCCTAAAGTAAACTTTCAGTATATATATTGAGCAAGACACCTCTGGGAGTATATGCACTATGCCACCATGCTTTTGTGAACCTGTGACAGAGGCGGCGTGTGTGTGTGTGTGTGTGTGTGTGTAAGGGGATTAATCCTGATAACCAAAACAATAGCATATTACTAATGGCACATTTGTGTAATCTTACTAAAAATAAACTATTTTTAAACTTTATAAGTATGGAGAAGTGGCATAATTCATATAGTTGAGAGAGGTTGAGTGGCAGTAACAAGCCACTGCTGGTGCTGAGTGGTGTCATGACTACTTACTCTAAGGTTTAGTGCATATTGATTACATGATTAAGGTCACAACCTAGAAATTAACATTAAGGACACACTAATCTCTAAAATAGGAATTAAACTCAAGGTATATACTATACATGAAAATACACACCTTTGTGTAAACTGTATACCCTGTCTTGGCAACTGTTTCATGCGCGATTCTCTATTGGTCACGTAGGGATGACCTGAGCATGCTCCTCTCCCTGAGTGATATATAGAGAGAATTTATATAGGTTTTGAATGCGCTTTTCTTTTTAATTTCTGATGCAAGCCTCATTACAGAAGGTACCAATGATTTATTACCTGCTGTGTCAATTTCTTCAGACATGTTCAAGTCTTCATTGGATAATAATTTTGGTTAACTCTGTCACAGGTATATTTCATCCACCCCTCATAACCACACCATCCCTTTCCCTTCTATCCCTCCTACCTTTAACTACAACCTCCCAAACCACCACCATATAGCTGTAGTCATGATGCTAGAACCCAAGGAAATTTAAAGTACTGATCACACCTATAGATATTCTAAGTCAGTTGCATATCTAGGCACTTTTGTTGACCACTGAACTGTGATTAAAATTCATCCTAATGTTTTTCCAGTTCAGATTAATCTAGCCTAATGCTCTTCTAATCTAGCCTCTATATTCGAATGAAGAAGCCTACTGAGTAGGCGAAATGTTTTGTGTGTTAGCTAGGAGCGAGTGGAGACGAATAGTTTTTGGGACTTTACGAGTTGTTGGAGTGTGAGCAGGATAATATTTTGTGAAAAGATTCTGGGAAACCTGGAGGTGGGAAGTACAGTACCTGCACTGCAGTTTGGAGGGTAATCTGAACTGTAATGTCAGCATGCTTCTGACAGGACAGTCATTGAGTGTGTAGCAGTAAAAGTGCTTTCTTCTTTGTCGGGTCACCCTACCTCGATGGGAAACGACTGTAACACAGTAAGTTAAAGGGAATAATGCAACTAGGATATATGAGATTTTAACTAACTCTTGTGTAGTAAATAAATATGCTGTGTAATAATCAGTAAATCAGCAGTAATATCATTATTATACTGAAACTTATTGGAATTATTGTAAAGAGTTAATTAATTGTAATGTATTAAGAGCATGAAGAGTTGTGCTTCCTAATGTTCGTTTAACTGAAGGGAGGCGGGATACGGTCCGACTTTGGAATTTGAGAACTGGATTAAGAAATCTGAATCCTTAATTAGCCACCAGTAAAAGTCAAAATGTTCCAACAATTTTTTATCAGCATCTAGTAAATTTGATTATTTCATTGAATATACATTGTTTAGTGTGCTAGTGTTCTTTAGTTGATTATAATAAACAATTGTGAAAGTAATGAGGTGAGAAATTGTTTTCCATTATTGTACAAGCATTAGCACCAGGGTTTTTATGAGGAGTATCATAGTTGCGATATGAGGTATGAGTTCTGGAGGGACAACTGGGAATAACACTAAGCTTGTAGCAGATATAAACCCTCAAACAGCCAGGAGAAGTAGATGACAAAGAAATATTCAAAGAGGAAACAACAAAGACGAAAAAATACTAAAACTTATGTTCAAGAGTGACAGTATGATCATTAAGATCACAAGCTCTAGAAAAGAGATGTGCTTTCAGTTGAGACTTGAAAGCATGAATAAATTCCCAACTGTTAACAAACACTGGCAACCTGAACAACCTAGAAGATTAAAAAAAAAAAAAAGAAAGGCTTTTGCTGTGAATGATTTCTTCCCAACAGAACGAGGCCCAATCAATCTAAAAGGCTCTGCAGCAATTTGAGGAAATACTCCCAAACCTGAAGTAAAAGATACAAGCATATGAGCAGGATGCCTCGGCTCATTAAATTTAATAACTTTAAATATTAATAAACAAGGGCCTAGTAACCTCTTCTATATAAATTACTAATTATGAAAAGAAGAAAAGCTTTGTAAGGTTTTCTTCTTTTTCGAGTCACCCTGGATCAGTGGGAGATGGCCAGTATGTTTAAAAAAATAAATACAGTGGACCCTCGGTTTTCGTTCACCTCCAAACTCGAACAATTATGTAAATGTATTTTTGTAAGAGCTTTTGTAAGTGTATTTTTGGGGTTCTGAAACGACTAATCTAATTTACATTTGTCCTTGTGGGAACAAATTCGTTCGGTAATGGCACTCAAACAGCATTCTGGAATGAATTTTCAACGAAAACCGAGGGTCCACTGTAAAGTAATAAACAAAGTTTAAATTCAATTCTAGTATTGAATGGGAGCCAATGCAGCTCATACAAATAGGGACTAATGGGAACCTCAGTTAGGAGAGATAATATGGTACCAGTCCAGCTGCCCAATTCATTACAGACTTGAGTCTCTTTAAGTAGTAGTTAGGCAACCTCACAAACATACAGCTTCAAAAATTAATTTGAGAGGAAACAAATGCATGGATAAAGGCCAAGAACTGCTTATCAAGATATTTTCTAACTGCATAGAGATTATGTATAAGAAAACAAAAATTTTACACTTTGGTTGACTTGTCCAGCAAATGACAATGAAGAATCCAAGTAGACACCTAGATCTCTCACTGATCCCACAGGCTACAAACTCAAATCATCACAATCAAGTGCACCAAAATCTCCAGTCTGAAGTTTCTTCTGATAATCAAAATCTGTCTTGCTCTCGTTTACTTTTAATTTTCTATTTGTCATCCAAGTCCAAATATCCAGCAAAAGAGAACTAAAGCAAGTTTCACATCTTCCACATTTAGAGCCCAAATGTAGATTTGATTACGTATTGCCAACGTGAAAATGATAATTAACCCCAAATGTTTTTTTTGGACTTTGGTGTTGTTACAAGGGAGCCTAATGAGAGCTATGTACGTATATGGAAATATATACTCTGGGCTTCGGTAAGGCTCCTACTTATCCTCAGGAACCTGACAAGCAGGCCCCACTTTACAGTGTTTCGTTTATACAGTAGTTTTTAGTCATATCCATTCGTCATTTATTTAGACTTCTTATAGTAAATATATTCAACACTCACTATAAGCTAAGGATGAAAATATTTTAAGCTATGTAATGTGTACTATATATGCATTTTTTTAAGCCTAGCTATAGTAGTAACTTAATATATGATAGTGTTAACATGCTATCAGGCTTTTATATTCATTTGTAAGTAAAAAAAAGAAAAGATATAATTAACATTACAGCGATTTTTGCTTTACAGCAGTAGCATGGAACCTAACCTGCTTTATAAGCGTGGCTGTCTGTATATCCCACACTGGTAAAAAAAAAAAGAAAAAAAAAAGTACCATTTATGCCTACAATAATGCCATTATTTACATATTCTAGGCGAGATTATTTTCTAGATCCAGTTCTAGGTGATTCTCTACTGGGTGTTTTGCTGTTCATGTGAATGGATATCCATGGACTGATCAGGATCATTCTGCCTAGAAGAACAGTAGCTCCAGCCAGCTCCCTTGTTATGGATGTTGGCTCTGTATCTGTGCCGAGACATTTATTTGGATTCAAACCTTTATTTTTATAGTCAACTGGCAGAACCATGAATTGGATTACTGACAGCAGAGTTCCTAATAGGTTATTAGAGCCCAATTGCACAATACGTACATGGTTTTGAAGTATGTATCTTTCGTTTTATGCTGTAGATGCATTCCAGGCTCCTGCCAGCCACATTAAGTTCAACCAGGCCATTAACACTTAATCCCATAAAGCATGATAAGAATCTTCAATACATTTTTCAAACCACACCAATCACATGCAATGAATTCATTTAGAACTTACAGAAAGACTGACAGAAGTAAGACATTTCATAATAATCAATTCTTATAAGGTGAATCCAAATAAATTGAAGCCTAAAAAAAAACCTCTAAACAGGGGCTTAAGAACCACAAAGACAGCCCCTTATCATGCCAGCTTTACCAACACTGGTGTAGTCATATGGTGGCAAAGTGAGGAAAAAAGTGAGAATCCTGCCTTTGGTGTTTGTAAGGGAGTAAGTGTGTGATCAAGTTGTTGGTTGTGTTCTTAGTGGGCCATCAAGCCCTTATGCAGAAATGAATTTTTCAGACTTTAAAACAAAGTACTTGAATATTTTTTACACTTTCGTTATTTTCACCAAGCCAGAGACCCTAGCTGCCTTTCCAGAAGGTCACCAACATTTCAGCACAAAACTGACCCACTGAACCCTCTCACATCCCATTTACTTTCAAAATGCAGGCAATGTACACTTCAGCCTTCAAAATTTACTGGTTTCTTTGAATCTCTTCTAACACTGATAGATTTCATAGATTATATACCTCCACACGTTTTGAATTAACATGTTCACATATATGTGCTGGAATTTAAACCCCTACCTCTGAACAGCACCTGTGCCCCTTCCTTCATTTCTAACTTCACACCATTTTATTTATACTAGTTATTTTTATTTTTTTATTAACACATCGGCCGATTCCCACCAAGGCAGGGTGGCCCGAAAAAGAAAAACTTTCATCATCATTCACTCCATCACTGTCTTGCCAGAGGGGTGCTTTACACTACAGTTATAAAACTGCAACATTAACACCCCTCCTTCAGAGTGCCAGCACTGTACTTCCCATCTCCAGAACTCAAGTCCGGCCTGCCGGTTTCCCTGAATCCCTTCATAAATGTTACTTTGCTCACACTCCAACAGCACGGCAAGTATTAAAAACCATATGCCTCCATTCACTCCTATCAAATACGCTCACACATGCTTGCTGGAAGTCCAAGCCCTCGCACACAAAACTTCCTTTACCCCCTCCCTCCAACCTTTCCTAGGCCGACCCCTACCCCGCCTTCCCTCCACTACAGATTTATACACTCTCGAAGTCACTCTGTCTCGTTCAATTCTCTCTACATGTCCAAACCACCTCAGCAACCCCTCCTCAGCTCTCTGGACAATCGTTTTGGTAATCCCGCACCTCCTCCTAATTTCCAAACTCCGAATTCTCTGCATTATATTCACACCACACATTGACCTCAGACATGACATCTCCACTGCCTCCAGCCTTCTCCTCGTTGCAACATTCATCACCCATGCTTCACACCCATATAAGAGCATTGGTATAACTATACTCTCATACATTCCCCTCTTACTTCCATGGACAAGGTTCTTTGTCTCCACAGACTCGAAGTGCTCCACTCACCCTTTTCCCTCATCAATTCTATGATTCACCTCATGCTTCATAGACCCATCCGCCGACATGTCCACTCCCAAATATCTGAATACATTCACCTCCTCCATACTCTCTCCCTACAATCTGATATCCAATCTTTCGTCACCTATTCTTTTTGTTATCCTCATCACCTTACTCTTTCCTAAATTCCCTTTCAATTTTCTTCTTTTACACACCCTACCAAATTCATCCACCAACCTCTGCAACTTCTCTTCAGAATCTCCCAAAAGCACAGTGTCATCAGCAAAAAGCAACTGTGACAACTCCCACATTGTATTTGCTTCTTTATCTTTTAGCCCAACACCTCTTGCCAAGACCCTCGCATTCAATTCTCTTACAACCCCATCTATAAATATATTGAACAACCACGGTGACATCACACATCCTTGTCTAAGGCCCACTTTTACTGGGAAATAGTCCCCTTCCCTCCTACACACTCTAACCTGAGCCTCACTATCCTCATAAAAACTCTTCACTGCTTTCAGTAACCTTCCTCCTATTCCATACACCTGCAACATCTGCCACATTGCCCCCTATCTACCCTATCATACGCCTTTTCCAAATCCATAAATGCCACAAAAACATCTTTACCCTTATCCAAATACTGTTCACCTATATGTTTCACTGTAAACACTTGGTCTACACACCCCTACCTTTCCTAAAGCCCCTTGTTCATCTGCTATCTTGCTTTCTGTCTTACTCTTAATTCTTTCAATAATAACTCTACCATACACTTTACCAGGTACACTCAACAGACTTATTCCCCTATAATTTTTGCACTCTCTTTTGTCCCCTTTGCCTTTATACAAAGGAACAATACACGCTCTCTGCCAATCCCTAGGTACCTTACCCTCTTCCATACATTTATTAAATAATAGCACCAACCACTCCAAAACTATATCCCCACCTGCTTTTAACATTTCTATCTTTATCCCATCAATCCCAGCTGCCTTACCCCCTTTCATTCTACCCACTGCCTCACGAACTTCCCTTACACCCACAACTGGCTCTTCCACACTCCTACAAGATGTTATTCCTCCTTGCCCTACACACGAAATCACAGCTTCCCTGTCTTCATCAACATTTAACAACTCCTCAAAATATTCTCTCCATCTTCCCGATACCTCTAACTCTCCATTTAATAACTCTCCTCTCCTATTTTTAACTGTCAAATCCATTTGTTCTCTAGGCTTCCTCAA
This sequence comes from Cherax destructor, assembly GCA_009830355.1. Lineage (NCBI taxonomy): Eukaryota > Metazoa > Arthropoda > Malacostraca > Decapoda > Parastacidae > Cherax > Cherax destructor. The sequence goes on along the minus strand of WNWK01011744.1, from coordinate 52,887 downwards.
CTTATTAATCTCATTCCAAAACTTTTTCAACAAAATTTGCTGATAACATCTCACCCACTCTCTCATCTGCTCTCTTTTTACATTGCTTAACCACTCTTTTAACCTCTCTTTTTCTCTCCATATACTCTTCCCTCCTTGCATCACTTCTACTTTGTAAAAACCTCTCATATGCTAACATTTTCTCCCTTACTACTCTCTTTACATCATCATTCCACCAATCGCTCCTCTTCCCTCCCGCACCCACTCGCCTGTAACCACAAACTTCTGCTGAACACTCTAACACTACATTTTTAAATCTACCCCATACATCTTCGACCCCATTGCCTACACTCTCACTAGCCCATCTATCCTCTACACTCCTCTCTTCTCCAGGTGCATACACGCTTATTATGACCCACTTTTCGCATCCGACCCTTATTTTAATCCACATAATCCTTGAATTTACACATTCATATTCCCTCTTTTCCTTCCATAACTGATCCTTCAACATTATTGCTACCCCTTCCTTAGCTCTAACTCTCTCAGATACTCCTGACTTAATCCCATTTATTTCTCCCCACTGAAACTCGCCTACCCCCTTCAGCTTTGTTTCGCTTAGGGCCAGGACATCCAACTTCTTTTCATTCATAACATCGGCAATCATCTCTTTCTTATCATCCGCACTACATCCACGCACATTCAGACAACCCAGTTTTATAAAGTTTTTCTTCTTCTCTTTTTTAGTAGATTTGTACAGGAGAAGGGGTTACTAGCCCATTGCTCCCGGCATCTTAGTCGCCTCATACGACACGCATTGCTTACAAAGGAGAGATTCTTTTCCACTTCCCCATGGACAATAGAGAAAATAAAAAGAACAAGAGCTATTAAGAAAAAGAAGAAAAACCTAGATGTGTGTATGTATATATATGCATGCAAAAAGATCACAGTAAACAGGTGATATCAAAATATGCAAGACAACCACTATGAAAAAACAGAAGAATTCCAAGCGCTTTCACGACCACTCACATTATCAAGGAACTATGATAATGTGAGTAGTCACGAAAGCGCCCGGAACCCCCCACCCCCTCACAGTGGTTGTCTTGCATATATATGCATGTGTATGCCAGTGTAGTGTGACCTAAAGTGTAAGTAGAAGTAGCTAGATATACCTGTTATCCAGCATGTTTATGAGACAGAAAAAAGACACCAGCAATCCTACCATCATGTAAAACAGTTTCAGGTTTCTGTTTCACAGTCACCTGGCAGGACGGTAGTACCTCCCTGGGTGGTTGCTGTCTACCAACCTACTATTTAATACACACCAATATCAAACAATCTTGCTCCATTCTTTCTACACGTCCAAACTATCTCAACAATCCTTCTTCCACTCTGCATTATACCTTTCATACTGCCATATTCTAATTTCTTAATTCCTTATTCTTTGCATAATATTCACACCAGCTTCATCCTCACTGCAGCATTTGAAAAACATGTTTCACATTCATACAATAGTTTCAGAACTAGTATAATCTCTAGAAACATTCCAATTTGTTAATGCAGTGGCACAGTTATACTTTCCACAGACAGCCAAACACTTTCTCTCCCTCATTGCTCCTAATTACCTTGTACTTCATACACCCATCTTCTACATCCACTCTCCACTATCTACATACTGTCACCACCACCACCTTTCATTCTCACCTTTATACTTCCACTTATTCTTAACATTTTCATTCATGAAAAAATACTAAACCCCTTAGAGCTAATGAAAGCATGTTCAGTAACTTGTGCCTCTGTCTTCATTTCAAACAGCGATACGCAATCACATCCAGTGTATATAGCCCTTGTCCAAGTTCCACTGTTTATAAAAAACATTCTATTTAAAGTAGTGCCTCACTCACCTCTTGTACACTTCACATCTTTTAGCAAGTGATAACTGTTAATGGAGGAAGAATGTACAGTATAGTTTATGTACATTAGTTAGTAAAATCATAATACCTTCAAGAAGGGTTCTTTGATGTTGAAGGGTTTTTCATCCAAGAAATTGGAGTCAAACTCACCTTCCTCAATTCAGACCTGATTACCTCCCTTTCTCCAGGTGATGCCTAACTCTTACGCAGTGGCGGCTCGTAACGTCAGTAATACCTATACTATCGTACAGCATCAAACTTCTATTTTTAATAATTTTTTTCTTGTTTCAACAAAAAAATAAAAAAATTGCTTATAAATACATTGAAAACAACATACAACAGAATTTTTCTGTAATGTATTTGTCAGTTGCAAATTATTTTAGCGTAAGGTTGATGAAGTCACGTCTGGCAGCGAGCATCTGGGGAGACTGCAGCTCCTGTGGACGAGCTGCCACTGCTCTTACGGGTTAAGTGCAATGATTTTAATAACTTGGCAGGGGCTGGCACACTGAATCTTTAAATGGAGAACAGTATTTAACTGCATATTTTCTTCCTTTTGTTTTATAAATATTTTTGTAGTATGCTGAATAATGTAAATTCTTAAAACATTAATTCATTACAGATAAACCAGTGTGTATACTGTAAATCTGTAAATAAAGACTATTCTAAATGTTGAATTTATTAATCATAGATTCAAACACTATCAGGAATATAAATGTGTTATTTTGCTCTTGATGAGATTCCACCATAGACAGCAAAACACACACCACACAGATGCTTCACAATTCTTTCATCCAAAGACAACTTGCAGGAACCTCTTCAAACCAATGAAGCAATGCACAAACAAGTACTATACTCAGTAACACCTATATAGACAATATGCCACTTGGGTTCCATCAACAATGACAAACTTGCAGAAACCAACTCAGCCCACAAGATGTACTATACAGACATTTAACCAAACGACATCAAACTATGGTGCTCCAAAGGGTAACCATCCACCACAACAAACTTGCAGGGGTCCCAGTAGTTCCTTCTGAGGTACACCTGGGGGTACCTTAAGGATATTACTGAAACATACCTTAATAAGACGGAGAATGCGTCCGATCCTGAAGACCCGGACTACCCTGAGAAGTGTCGGGCTGATGGGGAAATTGGTAAGCACATCTTGGAGGAGGATTCCCATGATGGATGCGAAGACAAGGATGAAGTCAAAGAGATTCCATGGCACCGTAAAATAATGATGGCGTAAGCCAATGATCTTGACTATTGCCTCTGTATGGAATAAGGACAAGCAAATTAGGTTTTGTTATTTAATAATGGTCAGCATTTTTTTAAAACAGGAAACTTTTTTATTCATTTATATCTGATGCCACTTTTTCTAAAACTCCCATATTTTAGGGGGCAGCCACATGCAGAATCTTTTCCAGACTTTTTAAATGTCTTCAAGTGCTGAAGATTCCTAAAGGAACATCTGAAACATTTTCCAAAGAATTTTACACAAGTGTTGGTACCAGATATCCTATTAACCCGTTAACTGTCCAAACATAGATCTACGTTCTTACCGCTAGCGCTCCAAACATAGATCTACGTTTTATTTTTTCTGCCTCCAAATTTGGCACGATTGGCATGAAATGCCTGGTCAGTATAGAATGGGTCTTAACACTCGGCGTGCGCAGTATTAAAAAAATCTGAGACCACTTAGTACCTTGTGGGAGCACCAGTTCAATTGAGCGTCAGCTAGAGCAAACAGCGCGGCAAACACCAAGGATTCACTGATGTCGTGTCATATTAACACTCCCCTTTTAAGAGGAAAGTGATGTTGACCCCGGGTTTAGTGGCTGAGGTGGATGTGGCCACAAGTGGTCGAGGAAATATCAAAAACCTCGATAATAACCAATGTGCAACATTTGTGCAACACCCTTTCAACTTTGGTACCACTGGTAGTGTCATCCTGCCAGAATGTCCTATAACCCATGCCCTAAGAAAAAAAAAATTTCTGGAACGTGTAATACGTGTTTGGCAGGCTGGCCGGCTGGCTAGCTGGCTGGCTGTTTCTATCTATCTCTTTCTCTGTCTGTCTCTATCTTACAGGTACACATACGTAAATACAATTATACAGTGTAAATTACCTAGGATAACCCAAAAAATGCAGACAAAGTACTATACTGTGCTTGTAGATATAATGCATAATAAGCATGGCTAGCAAGTAATACGCATTTTCACTTGTTCAGGAATCAGACGTAATCGTGTATAATACCAGTTGGTTCATGAGCAACTCATTGAAACAAGAGAGACAAGCAGACAGAAAAACAGACACACAAAGGAAGGCAGAAAGACACACACACAAAGGCAGACAAAAACAGATACAGACATAGCTAGACAGAAAGATAGACATGTTTGTGTGTAACAGTGAAAACAAATAAAGCCAGGGTTCCATGCAGTAGTGCACAATCATCAAGTCTCACTTCACTGCTTACCCTGTCACCAGTTTAGTAACACTCATCTTAACACTATGCTTCAAGTAGTTTCATATATACTCCAGCATGTTTAAAACATTGCTGGCAACACTTCTGCAAGCGGCAGGACTCCATGTTGCCGTCAGGTGAGCATCCAGCGCCAACTTCACGGTCTAATATCTCGGTAAGTACTGGTCCTAAATTTTTTTTGTCTTATTACACACAGAAAATTGCCCTCTTTAATACAGTGGTACCTCAGCATATGAGCAGCTCCCAACTCAAACAATTATGTAAGTGCTTTTGTAAGTGTATTTTTGGGGGTCTGAAATAGATTAATCTAATTTACATTATTCCTTATGGGAACAAATTCGTTCGGTATCGGCACTCGAACAGCCTTCTCGAACAAATAAAGCTCGTAACTCGAGGTACCACTGTATTCGGAGTGCCGGGCGAGCGAACTTAGATCTACGTTTGGACAGTTAACGGGTTAATGGATCAGCCACTACTTGTTTGTACCAGAAAACAGGAAATATTGAGAGGATAATAATTTTATCTAAGCATATTCAAGCGAGAAAAAGAAGCTAAGAAATAGTAAAGGGAAAACAGGAATAGAGGAAACACTCCTGTAAGAAAAGAGTATTCATAATGAGGGCATGTTGTGTTGAAGAATGGAGAGAGCACCAGGTGGTACTGCAGTGTGAGTGAAGTCCAGGCAAACCATCAATGGCAGGAGGAGAAGGTACCTTCTATTACTTACGTCACATAGAGCTTCCATGGGAATCTGAGCTCAACCACTTATAATAATAATAATAATAATAATAATAATAATCTTTATTTCTACAAGTACATGATACAACTTGTATACAGACCTAGCTGACATCAGTGACATACTATATAGAAGGCCCCTCATTATGAGGAGCATTTAAGGCAACTTAGGTTAATCTTGGCTCCCAGGATGCGACCCCACACCAGTCAACTAACACCTAGGTACCCGCTTGCTGCTAGGTGAACAGGTGAATCAAGTGTAATGGTAATACAATGGACCCCCGCCTAACGAGCAAAACTCATTCCAGAAGCCTGCTCAAGTGCCATTACCGAACGAATTTACTTCCTTAAGAAATAATGTCACGTAGGTTAGTCTATTTCAGACCCCAAAAGACACACTTCCACAAGCACTTATAATATTATACTTACATAATTGTACGATTTCCGGGGTGCTCGTTAGGCGGGGGTCCACTGTACAGTGGACCCTCGGTTAACGAAATTAATCCGTTCCAGGAGCTATTACTTAATCTGAATCTTTCGTTATCTGAAACCTTATTTCCCATAAGAAATAATGTAAATACAATTAATTCGTTCCACAAAAAATAATCACTCAAAATAAAAAAATAACATTTACTTACCTTTATTGAAGAGACTTGCAGGCATCTGGAAGATATGTACATGATGATTGGAGCAGGTGTTAGTGGTTGGAGAGGGAATCCCCTCCAAAAGGACTTCAGGTGACAAGTCCCTCTCTGGGGTTACTTCCCTTCTTGGTCTTTTAATGCCACTAGGACCAGCTTGAGAGTCACTAGACCCCTGCCTGGTGAAGTAGCTGTCCACAGTCCTCTGTTTCTGGCGACTCTTCAACACTTTTCTGAAGTACAACATGGCTCTGTCACTGAAGTGGTTGCACAGAAGGCTCATTTCAGCTTGCTCAGGGTGGTATCTTTCAACAAATGTCTGCAACTCATTCCACTTTGTACACATCTCCTTAAGCACTGAAGAAGGCACCTCCTTATCTCTCTCTCTCTTCCTTTGAAGCAATAACCTCAGCTGTGGTCTGTTGCTGGTCCAGATGAAGCTCTTGCAGCTCTTCAGTTGTTAGCTCTACCCTGTGCTCCTCCACCAACTCTTCCACATCCTCACCACTCACCTCCAACCCCAGGCTGTTCCCCAATTCCACAATATCTTCCACAACATGTTCCACAACAGGCACAGGGTCGTCAGGGTCAGGGTCAGCCTCAAATCCTTCAAAATTCCTCTCTTGGACACAATCCGGCCACAGTGGTCTCCAAGCAGAGTTCAGAGTCCTGGAAGTCACTTCCACCCAAGCCTTACCTATAAGGCCTATGCAATGCACGATATTGAGGTGTTCTTTCCAGAACTCTCTTAGGGTCAATTCAGAGTCATTGGTCATATTAAAGCACCTCTGAAACAGTGCTTTGGTGTACAGTTTCTTGAAGTTGGAAATGACCTGCTGGTCCATGGGCTGGAGGAGAGGAGTGGTGTTAGGAGGCAAGAACTTCACTTTGATGAAATTTATGTTGTCAGGCAACAACTCTTGCAAGTTGTGAGGATGAGCAGGAGCATTGTCCAGTAGCAGGAGGCACTTGAGTGGCAATTTATTTTCCAGGAGGTATTTCTTCACACTAGGGCCAAACACTCCAGTCATCCATTCCTTGAAAATCTCCGTAGTGACCCATGCCTTGGTGTTAGCTTTCCAATGCACACACAATTTATTCTTGTCAACACCGTGATTCTTGAAGGGTCTGGGATTTTCATAGTGATGCACCAGTAAAGGCTTCACTTTAAAATCACCACTGGCATTGGCACACATCATAAGAGTTAGCCTGTCTTTCATAGGCTTGTGTCCTGGCTGTGCCTTTTCCTCCTGAGTAATGTAGGTCCTGTTGGGCATTTTCTTCCAAAACAGGCCTGTTTCATCACAATTAAACACTTGTTGGGGAGGAATTGTTCAGCCTCTACGAACCCCTTGAATTCCAGCACAAATTTTTCAGCTGCACGTTTGTCTGAGCTGGCTGCCTCACCATGCCTCACAACATTGTGTATGCCACTACGTTTCTTAAACTTCTCAAACCAGCCTTTGCTGGCTTTAAAATCACTCTCCTCACCACTGGTTGCAGGCATTGTCTTCACAAGATCTGCGTGCAACTTCCTTGCCTTTTCACAAATTATCGCCATAGAAATACTATCACCCGCTCTCTGTTTTTCATGGATCCACACCAACAACAACTTCTCAACCTCATCCACTGTTTTCGATCTTTGTTTCGTTAACAAATTAACCCCTTTTGCAACATTAGCTTTCTTGATCTCATTTCTCTGTGCCAGGATAGTGCCGATAGTAGATGGAGTTTTCTTGTACATCCTGGCAAGATCACTCAGACGTACACCACTCTCATATTTTTCTATGATTTCCTTCTTCAGTTCGATGGTGTTCCTCACTCTCTTTACCCCAAGGGTGCCACTAGGAAGCTTCTTTGGACTCATGGTGACTTATTTCACAGTGGCAATAACTAAAACCACCAAAAAATACACCAAATATATTGTGAATCTTTGAAAGAGCGCGCTGGGTAATGTTCTCTCAATGGTAAACAACGCTTCACTGGCGTCCTGCGCTTGCGCGGAGCAGGCGGACGCGTCTAATACCTTTCGGTAACCGAGGACTTTTTCGCTAACCGATTACGAAAAAAGCTTACGTTTTCCGAAACTTTCGTTAACAGGACCTTTCGTTAACTGAGGGTCCACTGTAGTTGCTAGAAATGTAAAATTTTGAATATGGTCCCTCAAAAAATTTCCAGACAAGCACTTTTCTGACTTTCCCCAGACAAGGTTAGGCAAGGATTATGGTACATTCAACCACTGGAAAACATTATTATAGCAATGATAAATGCCACTTTTTTAAAATCTATAGACACCACTTAAAAGGCATATTAGTTCTTAGGTACATTAGTTCATGCACACAGAATAATATAAGAGGTCACCAACACATAAATACGTTGCATTCCCAGCTTTTCAACTTAAAAACAAATTATTTAATTAGAAAACAAGAGTACGAGATTTAGTTGTGTTACATGTGTGTTTGTACTACAGCTTGGTGCTAATTATGGATATGTGTAACATGGGATGCATTGTTAGTTGGAGAGCTTCTGTACATTACTATTTGTTGTAATCTAAAAGATTAGCTTTGGCATTTATAGAATCATTATTTCAATCACTACTTATCACATTGCTTATGAAACCAAAAAAATAATTTTAAAGAAATCGCACCCAGGCCAAAGATGGTGGTGAAAAGGGCATTGAAGACTTCCAGTGTAAAGGCAACTGTGCGTGACTGATGGTAGTGTTCGATGGCCATCGTCACCATGTTTAGGAAGATCAATACGAAAATGGAGATCTCGAATCTGCAACGAGAAAAACATAAACCTAAGTTAATACTGAAGTCATAATTGCATCAACATATAAAATTTGGAAAAGCATTACTGATTATATGGAATAAATACAATTTGGAACGGTGACTATTTCCTTTCATTACTTTTGGTGACCTAATTTTCATGTATGTATTTACACATCACAAATTTTCAGAATAAACAATTTTATGTTTTAACATATAATTTTTACTGAAATTCACTTAAGCAATCTGGATATGAATGTCAATAGCTTTTTAACCATACATATTTTTTCATTAACATCTTAATGGTTGTGTATATCCTTGTCCTTTCTATTGTGTTTACCTGGAGAGGGTTTCAGGGGTCAACGCCCCCATGGCCTGGTCCGAGACCAGGCCTCATGGTGGATCAGGGTCTGATCAACCAGGCTGTTACTGCTGGCCGCATGCAAACTGACGTACGAACCACAGCCCGGTTGGTCAGGTACTAACTTTAGGTGCCTGTCCAGTGCCTTCTTGAAGACAGCCAGGGGTCTACTGGTAATCCCCCTTATGTATGCTGGGAGGCAGTTGAACAGTCTTCGGCCACGGACACTTATTGTGTTCTCTCAATGTACTCGTGGCGGCCCTGCTTTTCATCGGGGAAATGTTGCATCTCCTGCCGAGTCTTTTGCTTTCATAGGGAGTAATTTTTGTGTGCAGGTTTGGTACTAATCCCTCCAGGACCTTCCAAGTGTATATTATCATGTATCTCTCTCCCCTGCACTCCAGGGAATACAGATCAAGGACCTTCAACCGTTCCCAGTAATTTAGGTGTCTTATCGTACTTGTGTGCCGTGAAAGTTCTTTGTACACTCTCCAGGTCTGCAATGTCTCCATCCTTAAAGGGGCCGTTAGTGTACAGCAGTATTCCAGCCTAGAGAGAACAAGCGATTTGAAGAGAATCATGGGCGTGGCGTCCCTAGTTTTGAAGGTTCTCATTATGCATCCTATCATTTATCTAGCAGATGAGGTAGATACATTGTTGTGGTCTTTGAAGGCAAGATCCTCTGACATCATCACTCCCAGGGCCTTCACATTTCTTTTTCACTCTATTGTATGGTTAGAATTTGTCGTATACCCTGATACATTTTTAATTTTCTGAAGTTTTCCATATCTGAGTATAGATGAAATTTCGCCTCGTTGAACTTCATATTGTTTTGAGTGGCCCATTTGAAGATTTGGTTGATGTTCGCTTGGAGTCTTACGGTGTCTTCGATGGAGGTCACTGCCATGGCAATCCGGGTGTCATCCGCAAAGGAAGGCACGGAGCTATGGCTTACATCTCTGTCTATGTCAGAAATGAGGATGAGGAATAGAATGGGAGCGAGTACGTGCCTTGTGGAACAGAGCTTTTCACCGTGGTTGCCTGGGACTTCACTCTGTTTCCTATTACTCTTTGTGTTCTATTTGTCAGGAATTTATAGATACATCTACCAACTTTTCCAGTTATTCCTTTATCATGAATTTTGTGTGCTATTACACCATGGTCACACTTGTCGAAAGCTTTTGCAAAGTCTGTGTATGCTACATCAGTATTTTGTTTATCCTCAACAGCATCCAGGACCTTATCATAGAGGTCCAGTAGCTGGGACAGGCAGGAGCGACCTGCTCTAAACCCGTGTTGCCCTGGGTTGTGTAGTTGATGGGTATCTAGGTGGTTGGCGATCTTGCTTCTTAGAACCCTCTCAAAGATTTTTATGATATGGGATGTTAGTGATATCGGTCTGTAGTTCTTTGCAATTGCTTTACTGCCACCTTTGTTTAGTGGGACTATGTATGTTGTTTTTAGTGTGTGGGGGTTGACCCCTGTGTCCATGCTCCCAGCCCAGCCACAACAATAATCCCAACATAAAAAAAAGAACTAGCCCTGCTGGAAGGAAACCTTCTAAGCTGCTATGGTTACTGAACACAGTGGAATGCGTGATATTTTTATTGTCCTGCTGAAGTCTCTGAATTAAGGCTGACTTTTTTTTTTTTTTTTTTTTTTTTGGCAAACCCAACCTGTGTGATTGAGTATGACAGGAATAACCTTTCTGTATGATGGTTGTTAGGTAAACATAGTTCTTGCTCTAACCTTGAAAAATTGTAATACAGAGCAGAGTTGCTGCACAATGTGGTAATTTTAATAAAGAAATTATTGCAAGAGGTCAAACTCCAGCTCTTAAGCCTCACCTCTTAATTATAAACCAACTGTTTTGATGCATCCCATTCCTCTTGGTTGTGCTAAATTTAAATCTGAATTCATTTACTATAGTGATGTTGCAGTTTGAAGGGCCATCTGAACTATGATATCTGTGTATTTCCTGAAAGATAACTACTAAATGAGTGAATGTGAAACTTTTCTTCTTTGGGTAACCCTTTCTTGGTGGGAATGATCCTCTGTCACTGGAATAAATGCTCAAAGCTCTCATGCAGCATTGCCTCGGCATATTTGAATGTTCAGTGTCAACTTCTCTCACACTGGTACCATCCCTTTCATGAGACTTAAGAATCCCATAAGTATAATGCATACATACATATACACACATTTTTATATGGCTTTTAATGGATTTGCTGTAGAAGTGTGAGCAAAGTAACTTTCATGAAAGGACTGACTTGAGGCCTAGAGGTGGAAAGGGCAGTGCCTGCACTCTGAAGAAGGGTTGCAGTCAGATAGTAATCTGAACTGTAATGTTAGCACACTTCTGACACGACAGCAAATGAATGAATTATGGAGAACATGTTTTCTTCTTTAGGTCACCCTGCCTTGACAGGAGATGGTCACTGAGGTAGACAAAAAATATTAATTTCTTGATGAATCTGTTAAACAAATCTGAGCCCACTACGTGTGCATAAACCCAACATATACAGAAAATCAATGCATCTGAATAACAGAAAAATGTTAATGTCTGGCATGTATGTTGTATGAATCATTAGTGTGGTTATCATCCCTAACATGACCTCTCAACTCCTCTTAACATTGCACTTATTAGTACTACTCCTAGCTAGGTTTTTAATTCAAATGAAATTTAGATGCAAAAATTGAATATTACCATAGAAGCTTTGATCAAAGACGAGTATAAGCTATATGGCATACGGTAATGATAAAAACTGGGAAATATTATGTTGGTATATTCATGTAAAACACAAAACAGATGTGGGTCATTTAGTGCAGCATGGCAAGAAAAAAGGGGATGGTAGAGGAAAAGAAATAGAAGTGTTTATAGAAGGTTGGGGCAAATAAAGAGAAATCACGGTCACTGAGGCAAATTAAGTGTTAGTCAAGAAATCTGCATTACCTCTACAATTGTGCCAAAAGAAATAAGGACATTTCCCCAGTGGTCAATTAGCCAAGAAAACAGATTTATTAATTACACATTTCTTTGACTAAATTTTTTTTATATGTATATATAATAGTACTGTACTACAATAGTGGTACATGTACCTCTACTATAATAATATTTCTATTATGGAACAATGAGGAGCCAACTTTTGAATATGTCGCACAAATCACTGTCTTGCTTTCAGCTAATCTAGGATGCTAAACTAAGTCCTAGCCACTACCATTCAAACTGTTGTTCAATGAATGTTGTGGAGCACAAGCGAGAGCTGAAACCTGTGTAAGCCGAGACCTGTGCGAGCTGCGATCTGTTTGAGCCGAGACCTGTGGCAGCCCACACCATTCCAACTTGTAATTTTTCTATGGTGTGCAGACGAACCTTACCTCTGACTGGATACTTGCTCAGCCACTGCCATGATTATCTGGGCCCATGCTGCTCTTCATTATTTACCCAGTAAATAGCCAGTTGTTTTACTTGAAACGTTGTACTCATGATCACCAAGGTGTCTGCCAAGCCTGATTGTTTTCTTACATATGCAAAGAGCATGCCAGTCGCTTGCAAGTGGGCCCAGTTATGTTGGGTAGTGTAGGCCCATTTTCAGGATTACCTATTTATAGTGACAGGGTAAGAACTAAACTTGGTGTCCTGCTTTCAGTATTTAATCTACCCAAGTTTTTAAAGTTTCCAGTTGATTTAGCCCTTACTACTACTGCATATAAACCATTTCACTGTTTTACCATTCAGCTTGTAAAAAAGTCTTTCTAGAATCTTTTTAAAAGCTCTTCTTTTTGTTTATAGTTTACTGGGTCATGCTTCGATCTAGGATATAAAATAACATTAGTGGCGATAAGTGACTGTAGAGCTGTACAGCTTTGCATAGGCATCTGTTGGAAGGAGTGCTCTAATAAGCAGCTACAGCACCAAAACAGTTTTGTGTATTTCACAAGTGTGTAATGACCCTTTCTGTAGGCCAAGGGTTATTTAATGTACAGTACTACATCTACACAAAGCAGTCTGAGGAGCAACAACCCAGTCATACCTATATACAGTATAGTACTGAGACAGCACAGTACATTCACACAATCCTAGGCTTGGAAACTATGCACATGAGGCTCTATTGAACAGCCAAGAACATCTGGCAAAACCAGAAGGAAAATTAAAATAGGCTTCTGATGGGGCTAAATGAGAACCCACCTAATAACAGTCATGCCTGGTGGCCTCAAAGCCTACAGTTGTTCACGGGGGAGGAACCGGAACCCAGTACACACTAGGATGACATCTCCAACCCTAAACAGCTGATGACCTGGGTGATGGATGATGCATCTGTACAATACAAGAGAAAAACAAGGTAGATATAACTGACCAGTAGCAAACTAATTAAAAACATTGCAAGAGATCAAGAGATGCTCAAGGAAACAAAGAGAAGGAAGTAAACAAGTGAACAAAGCAAGGTGAATGAACTACAAACCACTGTTTCTAGACTTCTTTTTCTCCAAAAATTTTCAGACTTCTAACAACAGATAAACATACAGTATGTAATTACCTGTGAGAACGAACATCCAAAATTCCTCAAAAACACTGGTGTAACTTCCCAATAAATTAACCTCAATGTTAGGTTCCACATCATGCCAAAATACTTCTACCACCACAGCTTCACATATGAATGGTAGGTATCACTGCTGAATTTTTTTCAGGACATGAAATTAAAATTCTTAATTCAATTTTAGCTAAATTCAGTGCTATTTGGCTAAATTCAGTGTACTGAATTTAGCCAAAAATATTATTTTAGAAATTAAAGTGTTCTTGATGTTTGTGTACAGGTGAATTGCTGCCTTAATGAACTTCATGTAGTTAACAGACATAACATCTAACACTAACTAAATTAAGCCTATTTTTAACCTATCCAAGTTTTATTTTTAACCCTATGAAAATCTTTAATTTCCCAATCTTAAAGTGACAGTCCCTGTATGAATACTAATATAGGTCCTGAAAAATTGTGGACAGAGGATCAAGCCTTCATCATTCTTTTTGCTGAATGACCCAAGCAAGCTAAACACTTAATGTGAATATAAAATTATTAACAGTTTCCAAATTCAACTTACTATTAAGCATCTATACCACAATACTAAACTTACTACACTGTAAACTTACTTCAACCACTGAGGCTAACAAAGCACTGCCCTCACGCGTTTGCCTTGCATAGAGACTCATACACTCGTTTCTTTTTCGCTTGTAAATTGAGCCTAACCCTGGAGCTCCAGTGGATAGACATAAATCAGGAAGTTCAGTGATGTTCTGATGAACAATCACCTCATCATGGGCTACTCTATCATGATCACCTGGTGGGTTAGGTACTGGTTTGATGGCTGAACTTGTAGTCTAGTTATTACCGACTTCTAACTAATCACCAATATGCAGGTACCTCCTCTTCCTAAATTTGCAACTATGGACTCTAGTTTTCCCTGTTAATGGTATTTAGAAATTCTCACATACAATCAAACTGTAAAGAAAACCTTTTTAGTATTCCTTCAGTGGCTTTTCCTCAATTTACAACTGTGATCTTTTGTTCTCCCTATTGGGGATGCTAAGAAATACTCTATCTGATCTTCCATGTCAATCCATATTCTTGTGGTTATGTCTAGTGTTTTCAGCCTTCTCTGTTGTCTCTTATTTCTTGCTGTGCTCATCTCTGCTCTTTGTCTGTCACCCTCAACCATATTCTATTCTAAATTAGTTAAATATCTCAAACACAGAGATGTTTGAAATATGTGGATGGTTTGTTGAGCAATCTCTTCCAACCTTTCAGTACCCATACCTTTCATATACCTTTGATGAGTTCTGAGAGCTTTTCTACTCCTGGAGCCCAGCCATGGGCCAGGCTTATCTTGCATTTGCCTGGTCAACCAGGATGTTGCTGCTGGTGACCCACTGCCTCACATATCCATCACAGCCTAGTTGATCTGTCACCCATCTATTGATCTGTTGAATAACCTAGGGGATCTATGGGACATTATGACTTTTACTAATTCCGTGTGCTTCCTCTCTCATACATCCCCCATTCTTGCCCATATATCCCTATTCTTGTGGAGATGTTGCAGTTTGGAAGATCATCTGAAATGTGATGCTGGCACCTGTCTGGCAAGATAGTGATTGAATAAGAGACAGTGAAAGTGTTTTCTTCTTTGTTGGGTCACCCTACCTCGGTGGGAGAGCCATTGTATTAAAAAAAAATTAAAAGAAAGGACTTTTAAAATTGGTCATCAGTTCCAAACAAAACAACAAAAAAAGTTAATGATTTCCTTGCAGATAATTACCCAAACTCCCTCTCATCTATTACTAATTACTTCAGAGGAAATCTCAATAATAAATTTGCCTAAAGACAAAGCTCAATCAAAAAATAAAGCTCATAAATCAGAAAAATCAAGCTCTCAAATCAGAAAGCTGCCTATACAAGACACAATGGGCAGATCAGGAATTTTAACCTGGGACTTCATTACTCCACAGATATGAGAAACATGAGAGAATAGTGGTTCATCCATTGTATATTCTCTCAAGTTTCTTGACACTATATGAACTAATAAGCCCCCTAGTGAATGAAACATCTTCTAAATACAACGCCATCACGCATGTGTCATATAAGTCGGAATACTAGTTCAAAGCTATTCATGTACTATCACTAACTTCTACAGTGCTGTTTAACAACTCTAATGAAGCTAATACTATTCCTAAACATACTTAATATAGCTAGGGTTAAAAGAATTTACAAAAGTGGAGACCCATCTGAAATCAAAAGCTATAGGCTAATTTCTAACTTGATACTGTACTATCTAAAATATGCCAAAAAATAAATAAACATATTTATATATGCAAGCAACTGTAAAATTTTTAACAAAATACAATATTCTTAACACTCATCAAAAAAAAAAAAAAAAAAGATGCCACAGTAAACATGCTTGATTTAATCTACACATCTCTAGAAAACAATGAATCTTCAACAG
Source organism: Cherax destructor (assembly GCA_009830355.1). Taxonomy (NCBI): domain Eukaryota; kingdom Metazoa; phylum Arthropoda; class Malacostraca; order Decapoda; family Parastacidae; genus Cherax; species Cherax destructor. Next base: position 37,008 of record WNWK01011744.1, on the reverse strand, counting down.
ACCTCTTTACTGATCTAAGAAAAGGTTTTGACACCATAAACCACAGAATCCTACTACTTAAACTAGAATATTATAGAAGAGGCCATGCACTCTCCTACATAGTCTTACACCTCAATAATACTTCAGTAACTTACTATAAATGGCACTACATCTTCTCATTCCAATAACTTAGTGATGCAGCAAGGCAGCATGAAGCACTTTTATTTCTACTTTACATCAATGATCTACCAAATGCTTCTTAACTTAAACTACAGTATACTTTCATTTGAGGACAACCCAAACAACACACTCAAAAAATCAACAAATAAACTAACACTCAATACTGATAATATCTACTATATAATGTTTGGGAAAAGCTGAAAATATACAACTAAGCAAAGATAAACAAGAAAGACAAATAAAAAATAATTTTGATTGAAATTATTTTGAGTATTCATCTTTACAGCAAACTTAAATTAAATGAACACATCCAGCACAATTCTAAGAAAGTTTACAAAACAGTGGGCATTCTTTCCAGAAGAGGTTACTATGTAATACATCAACACTAATTACGCTGTACTACTCTTACCTCACCAACAGCAAATCATATAAAAACAATCATAAACCAAAACAAATTTGGCATAAGAATGATCACTCAAGCTGACTCCAGACAGCACATCCCTCTACTATTCAAAAAATTTGAACCACATCCACATACTCTGCAGACTACATACTGTATACAGAACACTTAATATAAATATTAATCCTGAGGTAAAACGAGTCGTGGAGAGCTGCACATATTACATAAGCATAACAATAAAAATATAGGCAAGAACGAAGACACATGCACAAGCAAGACACTTATTGAAGGAAACTTTTTGCCTTTGTCATGTTAAGAGATCACAGCCATCGTATTAACTAGTCCTCTACTTCAATTATCTACCCTTCTCCCAGCCTTCACTGTCTTGTCAAATCAGCCCTCATATACAAAATTCCTAACATGAATCTTAGTACTGGATTCGTTTCTGTAGATGCTCTAAACTTCATAGCACTCATGACAAGACCCAACCTTTGCCACCTCCTCTCCTTTCTTCTTAACCCCTCTGTATTTCTTATGCTTTTCTGGTTTTCTAATTTTCCATTTCTCGTTTCCTTTTCTTCTTTGCAATGGGCCAGTTGGCCTACTGCAGTGCTCCTCTGCCCACTGGGAATAGGTGTTAAGAGTGTTGAGTTATTTAGATCTCCAATGCCTCAAGGTTAAATTTCCTCTCATTATTCTATCACTAGTCCTGCTAGTGGGCCAGTAGATTTTTCTGCAGTGCTCATCTGTTCTTTTCTTATGTACACCTATTAATAATACTACTATTATCAATTCTTTCACTACTACTATTACATTCTTCTATTACTTCTAGTACTACTACTACACTACTACCACCACTATTACTACTGCTGCTAATTATTTTAATTCTACTACTACTACTACCATCACCACCACCACTCCCTTGTTTCCCCTTCCTCCTCCCAAACTGTCTTCTGGTTTTTTCTTGCTTTCTCTATCTTTTAGTTGTGCCTTGACAATGGTTCAGGATGGACCAAAACAATCATAAGCTTTTTCTCCCAAGTGCAGGTTATTTGTGAATTATTCCAGCTACTGTATTATGACTTTTTTCTTGTAGTGTTCTTCCATTCCTCTCAGTCGAGTCTACACTCCCCAATGAATGTGGACTATGAAGTAATGATGATGCAGAATTATCATATTCATGGGAAATCACTAAATGTGCAAGGGACCTACAGCACCTGAGGAATAGGAGTTCATCAATTTTGTAGCAAGGTATTGAATGCTAACTCCAATTCCATGGACCAAGAGCCCTTCACCAGCATCACCCAATGAAGCAATGATAATGATGCCACACACACACACACATTCTGAGTCACTAAAACAATGCATCCAATGAATGGAAATGGTGGAGATTGTAATGTGGCTTTTAGGAGTCAGATCCAAAGCCCTGATATGCAAGCCCTGGCACTTTTGGTCTCACATATAATGTTAAGTATATGTGACTATGATAGCACTCACCAGTGAACCAGGAGAAGGCAGGGCATTAACCCACTTCTGTAAAAAATGTAATGACCATGTGTCAGAGCTCATTACCAGTATCAGACCATATGAAGATTAAAATAAAGTTAAAATTCCAAGTAGGTGGTCAAAGAAATTACAGGATCTACAACTGACAATAATGAAAGTGTGAAAACAGAACATAGGAAAGACTTTGGCTGAAAAAGAAAATCAACTAACAATCCAGACAATGTGTGGAAATAGATATGTATGTAACACTTAGGAAATTTTATTAATAGACGTTTTGCTTTGATAAATCTAATATAAAGCATAACAAATACCAAGTCATGGACACAGGTCAGAAGAATTGATTGGGGGTCAAGTACCAGTGCGAGAGTCACCTCAGAGTATGTTGCTTGTGTAAAATATTCTCCTTTAAAACCAAATCTAGCCTTTCTCTACACACCAGATAATCAGGCAACTAATGTACCAGCAGCTGACATTACCACACCTGACCCCATCTGATTTACCTGACCTCTGTTCACTGTATACCTTGTGGGTTTTTTTTCCATGCTCTGTATTGGACTGAAAGCCCCTGGTGGGCGAAAGATTTTCTAATAAAATAACTCAAGTGTTGCATATGAGTCAATTTGTTACAGATAATGTAACAAATAATTTAACTGGACCAGTTCTTATTCCCGAGTGGATATGTACTGTAAAAATAATACTGTACACTTTCTCAATCTGCTATTACATTAGGAGAGGATTCACTCATTTTCTACTGCCTGAACACTCAACTCATGGGAGCCAGGGAAATAGAGCATAAAACTAATTTTGACAGAAACTTCAAAACAGAAGAGAGTATGTACATAAAAGTGAGGTCTTTTTTAGAATATATGGATAACATTGCCATTTCTTTGAGTGTAAGAATATACAAGCATGAGGATAACCTTAAGAAATCAAAAACTTTTATAAATCTAACCTTACTTGAATTATGCCTGATCACCTCCAGTTCCCCAGGCACTGTATGACCTTTAAATGTTTAACACTTTCCCATGAATATAATAATAAGAATATAAATGGAGTGGGTATGACAGCAGATAGATCTATGAAAGATGAGGTAAACCATAAAAATAGATGAGGGGAAAATAGATGGTGTGTTGAGGTATCCACAGAAAGAAATGTTATGTATGGCAGCAAAAAGGAGAATGCAGGGTACCAGGTTACAGCAGTGCCAACACTTTAATATGGGCCTTATATGTTACAGCAGTGAGATAGTTGCAGGCAGAGATTTTATGTCTGAAACAATTTAACCTAACTTATATTGCACACAGCAGTCTTCTATATACACCAGTCAACATTTTTGTATTTCTCCTACATAAGACAGTAACAGTCTGGAGTATGTATTTATTTCCCTAAAATGTATATATAGTTTTATCATTACCATTTTCCAGAAAGGGGAAATTCATCTTATTTCATATTTGCTATTGTTGTAACACCACTGCACTTCAACTATTAATATATTTCATACACACTGTGTTAGTGGACACTAACTGGTAACAACTGGTTACCAGTTAATATTTATAATCTTTACAATTAAAAAGTGCCAAGTAGAAATAATGTCTCCATATTGCTGTGGACCTGGTAGGAAAAGATTGATGGTACCTGCCTGGTGACCTACCAAAGAATCTCTCCTAAATCCTCACTCTTGTTGACCATCATGGCATAAAGGTAATGCAGCTTTGTTTGTGTCTCCTATTAGGCATAAGGAGTGTTTTTGTGTATTCAAGCGTCTATTAATTCTCCTTGGAGAAGCGAGGTTCGTACACAAATTGGTAAAATACCTGCAATGACATTTTTATTTATTTTTTAACACACTGGCTGTCTCCCACCAAGACAGTAACCTGAAAAAGAAGCATTTTCACCATTCACACTATCACATGACAGTTCAGATGTCACTCTAAACAGCAAATATCCCAAACCCCCTTCTTCAGAGTGCAAGCATTGTACACTACTTCCCACCTTTGGGACTCAAGTCCAGCTAACAGGTTTCCCTGAATTCCTTCACAAAATATTACCCTGCTCACACTAAAACAGCTCGTCAAGTCCCAAAAACCATTTGTCTGCACTCAAGCTCACACATGCCTGCTGTATGTCCAAGCCCCATGCATACATAACCTCCTTTACCCCCTCTCTCCATCCTTTCCTAGGACAACCCCTACCCCACCTTCCCTTCACTACAGATTCATACACACTCCAAGTCATCCTAAATTGCCCCATCCTCTCTGAATGACCAAACCACCTCAACAGTCCCTCCTCAGGCCTCTGAATAATACTTTTAGTAACTCCACACCGCCTAATTTCCAAGCTATGAATTCTCTGCATAATATTTACGCCACATATTGCATTCAGACACGACATTTCCATGGCCTCCAGCCTTCCCCTTGCTGCAACATTCACAACCCATGCTTCACACCCATAAAAGAGTGTTGGTACCACTATACAGTGGACCCCCAGTTTACGTTATTAATTCGTTCCAGAATGCTGTTCAAGTACCGTTACCAAACGAATTTGTTCCCATAAGGAATAATGTAAATTAGATTAGTCCTTTTAGACCCCCAAAAATACACTTACAAAAGCACTTACAAAAATACACTTACATAATTGTTCGAGTTTGGAGCTGTACGTAAACCGGGGGTCCACTGTACTCTCATATATACCCTTCTTTGCCTCCATGGATAATGTTCAAATTTTTTTATAATTATCCGTGAAGAATCACCCTTCCTTCCTTTAGATTAAACCTGACTAATGACAGATATATACTGCATATATTTCTGTTGACTGCAATCTACTTACATATAATAAAAGAAAAACTTGAATTTTGTGTTATATTTAACATTAAGCAATTCTTATTATTCTACTATGCCCAAAGGATGCAGGAAGGGTCAAGTGAGATACAGTAGACCCTCATTTAGCACGGTAGTTACGTTCCTGAAAACGTCGTGTTAGATAAATTCGTGTTAAATAAATAAAAATAACTTATGGGAAAAATAGGGTTACATTCCTGGGAGTCCCCAAAAAGCCAAACAAGTTTTTTTTAGACCAACAGATCTTACAAAAATAAAAGTGAATATGTAATTGTAGTTCATTATCGTGATGTATTATGTTGTTTTTACTGCTTAAGATTACAAATGTAACAGAAATAATAGCATTTACCTTAAATTGTGGGTGCTGGTGTTTGTGGATGATTGTGAAGAGAGGGGAGTTATGCTGTGGCCCTACTGGGCTGAGGTGGATGGCAGAGGTTCTGGAACTGAAGTCGATGGTTGTACTGAGTGTCTAAGTCATTCAGTAAGTCAGTCAAGTCATTCAGTAAGTCAGTCAGTCAGTCATTCAGTAAGTCAGTCAGTCAGTCATTCAGTCAGTCAGTCAGTCAGTCATTCAGTAAGTCAGTCAGTCAGTCATTCAGTAAGTCAGTCAAGTCATTCAGTAAGTCAGTCAAGTCATTCAGTAAGTCAGTCAAGTCATTCAGTAAGTCAGTCAAGTCATTCAGTAAGTCAGTCAGTCAGTCCAGTCAGTCAGTCAGTCAGTCAAGTCATTCAGTAAGTCAGTCAGTCAGTCAAGTCATTCAGTAAGTCAGTCAGTCAAGTCATTCAGTCAGTCAGTCAGTCAAGTCATTCAGTAAGTCAGTCAGTCAGTCAAGTCATTCAGTAAGTCAGTCAGTCAGTCAGTCAAGTCATTCAGTAAGTCAGTCAGTCAGTCAGTCAAGTCATTCAGTAAGTCAGTCAGTCAGTCAGTCAAGTCATTCAGTAAGTCAGTCAGTCAGTCAGTCAAGTCATTCAGTAAGTCAGTCAGTCAGTCAGTCAAGTCATTCAGTAAGTCAGTCAGTCAGTCAAGTCATTCAGTAAGTCAGTCAGTCAAGTCATTCAGTAAGTCAGTCAGTCAGTCAGTCAGTCAGTCAAGTCATTCAGTAAGTCAGTCAGTCAGTCAAATCATTCAGTCAGTCAGTCAGTCAGTCAAGTCAGTCAGTCAAGTCATTCAGTCAAGTCAGTCAGTCAGTCAGTCAAGTCATTCAGTAAGTCAGTCAGTCAAGTCATTCAGTCAAGTCCTTCAGTAAGTCAGTCAAGTCCTTCAGTAAGTCAGTCAAGTCCTTCAGTAAGTCAGTCAAGTCCTTCAGTAAGTCAGTCAAGTCCTTCAGTAAGTCAGTCAAGTCCTTCAGTAAGTCAGTCAACTCCTTCAGTAAGTCAGTCAACTCCTTCAGTAAGTCAGTCAACTCCTTCAGTAAGTCAGTCAAGTCATTCAGTAAGTCAGTCAAGTCATTCAGTAAGTCAGTCAAGTCATTCAGTAAGTCAGTCAAGTCATTCAGTAAGTCAGTCAAGTCATTCAGTAAGTCAGTCAAGTCATTCAGTAAGTCAGTCAAGTCATTCAGTAAGTCAGTCAAGTCATTCAGTAAGTCAGTCAAGTCATTCAGTAAGTCAGTCAAGTCATTCAGTAAGTCAAGTCATTCAGTAAGTCAGTCAAGTCATTCAGTAAGTCAGTCAAGTCATTCAGTAAGTCAGTCAAGTCATTCAGTAAGTCAATCAAGTCATTCAGTAAGTCAATCAAGTCATTCAGTAAGTCAGTCAAGTCATTCAGTAAGTCAGTCAAGTCATTCAGTAAGTCAGTCAAGTCATTCAGTCAAGTCATTCAGTAAGTCAGTCAAGTCATTCATAGCAGCGTCAGTAAGTCAGTCAAGTCATTCAGTAAGTCAGTCAAGTCATTCAGTAAGTCAGTCAAGTCATTCAGTAAGTCAGTCAAGTCATTCAGTAAGTCAGTCAAGTCATTCAGTAAGTCAGTCAAGTCATTCAGTAAGTCAGTCAAGTCATTCAGTAAGTCAGTCAAGTCATTCAGTAAGTCAGTCAGTCAGTCATTCACTCAAACTTTGCAATTCCTAGACTTGAACGCTTAAACCTTTTCTTGTCACTTGCTAGAACATTTGTATGCTTACTGGGTGCCATGATTGCTTGGTAGATTTATGAAAATGCAATGAAAATGAGAAAATGTATGTAAATAAACACAGCGAGCTTCCCGATTATTGTACGACATGTACGACCGAACTGTGTAATATCAGTTTTACGTCGTGTTAGATAAGAATGTGCCGCAATTCTTCAATCGTGCAATACCCATAACGTGCAACATAAATTCGTGCTAAATGAGGGTCTACTGTATGTTAAAGTTCTGGTCTAGGCTTGGAGTATCTCTTTTACATAAATATACTGTCACTTGGAGTGGATTAGTAAGTGCAGCTTAACCAGGTTTATGGGGTGCTTCCCAAACTCTTTATTAGGACTTTGAGCTGATAGATTATAGAGGTATGGGTGTTTGTGGGAAACAATCAGGCTGCAGTACTAGGGTAGAAAACAGCAGATATTACCAGAATACCCCAGGGATATGTTTAATTAAAAGGCAATTTTCAAATTAAGAGTTGCTAGTAAAGGCAAAGCAATTGTTCAACAAACAAAGAGAGATAGTAGAGGGCAACGAGTGACTAGCTCCTTTGATATACCTTACCTTTGAAGAGTTTCGAGAGTATCTACTCTCTGAGCCCGGCCATGGGCCAGGCTCGTCTGGTGCTTGCCTGGTCAACCAGGCTGATGCTGCTGGAGGCCCGCTGCCCCACATATCCATCACAGCCTGGTTGATCTGGCACCCAATGAAGATACTTGTCCAGTTTCCTCTTGAAGGCTTCTACACTGGTTCCAGCGATGTTTCGGATATCTTCTGGTAAGATGTTGAATAGTCTGGGACCCCGGATGTTAATACAGTGCTCCCGTATTGTCCCCACCGCACCCCTGCTCCTCACTGGGTTTATTTTACACTTTCTCCCATATCTCTCACTCCAGTATGTTGTTATGGCAGTGTGCAGATTTGGGACCAGGCCCTCAAGTACTTTCCAAGTATATATTATCATGTACAGTGGTACCCCGACTTACGATATTTTTTCATTCCAGAATGCTGTTCAAGTGCCATTACCAAACGAATTTATCTCCATAAGAAATGATGTAAAATAGACTAGTCCTTTTAGACCCCCAAAATTACACTTACAAAAGCATTTAAAAAAATAAACTTACATAAAAGGGTGAGTTTGGGGACCATCATAAGTCGGGGTACCACTGTATCTCTCTCTCCTCCGCTCCAATGAGTACATGTTCAAGACTTGAAGGCGTTCCCAATAATTTAGATGTTTCAATGGCTCAATGTGAGCCGTAAACGATCTCTGAGTTTGTTCCAGCTCTGATATTTCTCCTGCCCTGAACGGGGCCGTCAGCACAGAGCAGTATTCTAAGTGAGGGAGCACTAGCGATTTGAAGAGTGTCACCATCGGCATTATTTCCCTTGTTTTGAAAGTTCTCAATACCCACCCCGTCATCTTCCTCGCTGTTGTGATCTTTGTCTTGTTATGGTCTTTAAAAGACAGATCAGCAGACATAATTATTCCCAAGTCCTTAACGTGTTCCTTTCGTTCTATGTGGTGACCCTCTTGCGTTTTGTATATAGTGTTCCTTTTGAGTTCTTCATTCTTTCCATACCTAAGCAGCTGAAACTTATCACCATTGAACGTCATGTTGTTCTCCACTGCCCACTGGAAGACCCTGCTTATGTCCTCCTGTAATTTTTCAGTGTCTTCTACCGTAGTGACTTTCATGCTTATTTTAGTGTCATCTGCAAATGATGATACAAAAGTGTGCTGGGTGTTTTTATCTATGTCTACTATGAGGATGAAAAACAGCAGAGGTGCCAGGACAGTGCCTTGGGGCACTGAGCTTTTGACCTCGCTGATGCTGGATCTTGCCCTGTTCACTACTACTTTTTGTGTTGTGTGTGTTAGGAACTCAAATATCCATCTGCCTACCTTCCCAGTAATGCCTATGGCCCTCATTTTGTGCGCTATCACTCCATGATCGCATTTGTCAAACGCCTTTGCAAAATCTGTGTAAATCACATCTGCGTTTTGGTCGTCCTCCAATGCCTCCGTAATTCTGTCATAATGGTTCAGCAGCTGTGACAGGCATGATCGTCCCGCTCTGAAGCCATGCTGGTTCGGGTTATGTTGGTTGTGCTGGTCCATGAAGTTTGTAATCTGCCGTCTCATCACTCTTTCAAAGATTTTTATGATGTGAGAAGTGAGGGCTACTGGTCTGTAATTTTTAGCTAGTGCTCTACTACCTCCCTTATGCAAAGGAGCTATGTCTGCACTCTTTAAGGCCTCCGGAATTTCACCTAGATCTAAGCTCTTTCTCCACAGAATACTAAGGGCTCTTGCTAATGGTACTTTGCACTGCTTTATAAATAAAGCATTCCATGAATCTGGTCCAGGTGCTGAGTGAGTGGGCAGGTTGTCCATTTCTTTTTCAAAATCTATGGGATTTGTACTAATGTCGGTTATGTGGTCTGCGCGGCCTTCTGCTGGAGTGAAAAATATTTCTGCATTTTCTACCTTGCTGTCATTTAGTGGGTTGCTGAACACTGACTCATACTGTTCCTTTAGGATTTCACTCATTTCCTGTTCATCGTCAGTATACGAATCTCCTCTCAATAATGGCCCAATTCTACAGGTAGTTCTTAGCTTGGATTTTGCATAGGAATAGAAATATTTTGGGTTTCTTGCAATATCCTGTATGGCTCTTTGTTCCCTTTGTACTTCTTCTGTCAGGTATGACATCTTAAGTTTTTGCTCTAATTCAGTGATCTCTCGGTTAAGGCTAAGATGGACAAGCTAAGATTACTACTTGCAAGTGCAGGTAATACAGTGGACCCCTGAGTAACGAGCAAAATTCATTCCAGAAGCCTGCTCAAGTGCCATTTCAGACCCCCAAAAATGCACATACAATATTATGCTTACATAATTGTACGATTTCCAGGGTGCTCGTTACTCGGGGATCCACTGTATAGATATTATTGCTATAACGTAGACCTGGTTTAATTTGAAAGAGAGAGAAAAGCCTTCTGAATGCAACATACAGGGTTATAAACTATTCCACACTGATAGGGTCAACAGGAAGGGTGGTGGAGTGGCAATGTATGTCAGTGATAATTTAAACTGTTGTGTTAGACAATATATAAGATTAGAAACATCAGACACAAAATCTGTTTGGCTACAGTTTCTCGAAGGTTGTGAAAAATTAATTTTGGATGTGATTTATAGGCCCCTAAACCTTGATAGGGAGTGCAGTAGGCTGCTATGGGACGAAATTCATAAGGCATCTAGATATGAAAATGTTGTGTTAATGGGAGATTTTAACTTTCGACAAATTGATTGGAACAATATGACAGGAAATCTTGAGTCTAGTGACTTTATTGATACGGTTCAGGATTGCTTTTTAACACAGTTTGTGACAGAACCAACTAGAGGAAACAACCTGCTTGACTTGGTTCTTGCCAACAAAGAATCACTAGTTAATAATCTTGAGGTTAATGATGAGCTTGGGGAAAGCGATCACAAATCACTTAGTTTTAATATAGTATGTATCATGGAATTACCCAGATAACTGCAATCAAGTCTGTCCCAGATTTCCGCTTGGCCGACTTCATGGGACTGAGAAATTACCTGGGTGGGCTAAACTGGGATGACCTGATTATGGATCAGGTAGGTGATGTTGGTTGCCAATATGACATGTTTCAGAGCATAGTGCTAGCTGCCCAGACAACTTTTCTTCTGAGTAAGGAAATTAGATCTAACAAAAATGATCCCAAATGGATAAACAATAGATTAAAACATCTCAATGGTCAAAAGAGAGAGAGAGAGATATAGGCATATCAAAAGAGGGGAAGACCAGTTAAGAAATCAATATATTCAATTAGAGAAATAAAAAAAAAGGAATATGAAAAGCAAAAAGGGATTGTGAGGCTAAAGTCGCAAGGGATTCGAAGACTAAATGAAAAGGGTTCTTTCAGGTATACAGAAGTAAGATTAGGGACAAGATAGGCCCACTTAACCCTTAAACGGTCCAAACGTATATATACGTTAGTACTGCTACTGCCCCAAACGTATATTTACGTTTTATTTTTCCTGCCTCCAAATTTGGCACAATTGGCCTGAGATGCCTGGTCAGCATAGAATGGGTCTTAACACTCGGTGTGTGCCATATTAAAAAATCTGGGACCACTTAGTACCTTGTGGGGGCACCAGTTAAATTGAGCGCCAGCTAGAGCAAACACTGCGGCAAACACCAAGGATTCACTGATGTCATGTCATATTAACACTCCCCTTTGAAGTGGAAAGTGATATCGGCAGGCTGGCAGGCCAGCTGGCTGGCAAGCAGCTGGTTGGCCACCTGGCCGGCCAGCAGCTGGCTGGTCAGCTGGGTACTTGATCGGCTGTCTATCTCTGTCTGTCTGTCTGTCTGTATCTATCTGTCTATCTCACAGGAACACATACGTAAATACAATTATACATAGTGTAAATTACCTAGGATAACTAAAAAAATCAAGACAAAGTGATATAGTGTAATGTGCTTGTGATCTGTGTCATACCAGTTGGTTCATGAGCTACTCTCTGAGACAAGCAGACAGAAAGGAGATGACACACAGGCAGACAGAGACACACACACAGACAGACAGGTTTGCGTAACAAATAAAGGGAAGCAGTGTAAGCTCGTCAAATGTCATCACTGTAATTATTGGACTGATAAGAAGAGATAAAACTACCCTCACCCCTCATCAAATGTCACCAGTCATCTGAATTCATTACCTGTGATTGCCAAAGAAACCCTGCCTGTACCTCAATTCAAAATTATGCTAAAAAACCATCTTCTCACCCAAACCTAAGTGCACAATACCCAACAAAGTTGATTAATTACTTAAAAGTAAAAACCTGTTATAAATAATGCATACTGAGCTAACTGTTTCTATAACATTAACAAATAAAATAATTCACTCTCTTGTACTCTGTGTAACTTATATAATGACCATATAAACTGTAATTGCAATACAACTAATTGTTTTAATTTGTTTGATCTCATTCATTTAATTGCATTGCTACAATTAATAAATTATTATGTTCAACTTATATTTAAATTTTACAACTTAGATTCACAACTATACTTATTTGGTAAATTATCAACCATATTTTTTTGCCATGTATTCTACTGTTAATTAATCTTAAGAATGCCCACAATGCTCAACATATTAGGGGCTTTTGGCATGTACACCTCATTTATACCTAACTATGTAGTTCAACATTGTATCATGTCTAAATAAATTATTATTATTAGTGGAGATCAGATGAGATAAGGCAGCGACACAAATCTTACATAATGCTTCAAGGGAACTTTATTATTATTATTATCATTATCATGCACTATCATTATTATCATTATTACTCACTATTATTATTATTATCTTTATTAACTATCATTATTATTATTATTATTTGAGTACAATTTCAGTACCTAATATTACTGTCAGAACAAAGATTGGCTATGAAATCACAAGAACTACTATAAATTGTAATTATCAGAACATAAAAATTATATAAAAAAAAAAGAAAAAAAAGGTATATCGGCAACAATTCTGCAAGCGGCAGGACTCCTGTTGCTGTCAGGTGAGCATCCAGTGCCAACTTCTCTGCCTCATATCTCAGTAAGTACTGACCCTAAATTTTTTTCTTTATCCTATAACACTTAAAAAAATGTGCTCTTTATATCTATAATTTTTTTTTTCTTTCAAAATATTCGGGGAACTGGGTGTGCGAACGTATATATATGTTTGGACAGTTTAAGGGTTAAGAGTAACTCAGGTCAGATCACTGACAGTGATAAGGAAATGTGTGAACTTTTCAACACCTACTTCCTCTCAGTTTTTACTCAGGAAGATACTAGTGAAATCCCAGAAATAATAAATTATGTACCTAGAACAGGACAATAATAAACTTTGCACGATTGAAGTAACTAGTGACATGGTCCTCAGACAAATAGAGATATTAAAACCTAACAAATCCCCAGGCCCTGATGAACTGTTTGCAAGGGTTTTAAAGGAATGTAAAGAGAAACTAAGCATAACTTTGGCTAATCTTTACAATATACAGTGGACCACCGCCTAACAAGCACCCCGGAAATCGTACAATTATGTAAGTATGATATTGTAAGTGCTTGTGGAAGTGTATTTTTGGGGGTCTGAAATAGACTAACCTACGTGACATTATTTCTTAAGGAAGTAAATTCGTTCGGAAATGGCACTTGAGCAGGCTTCTGGAATGAATTTTGCTTGTTAGGCGGGGGTCCACTGTATCACTACAAACTGTCATAGTGCCAGACAAGTGGAAAATAGCAAATGTAATACCTATTTACAAGGCAGGTGACAGGTCCTTAGCTTCAAACTATAGACCAATAAGCCTTACCTCCATAGTGGCAATTCATAGCCATCTTGAAAGGCATAAATTGATTAATGAATCTCAGCACAGTTATACAAAGGGGCGTTCCTACCTTACGAATTTACCAACTTTTTTCACTAAGGTATTTGAGGAGGTAGATCATGGTATTGAATATGATATTGTGTATATGGACTTCAGTAAGGCTTTCAATAGAGTTCCACATCAGAGGCTATTGAAGAAACTTAAGGCACACACAATAGGAGGAAAAAAATTTTCTTGGGTAGAGGCATGGTTGACAAATAGGCAGCAGTGTTTGCATAAATGGGGAGAAATCAGAACGGGGACATGTCACAAGCGTTGTTCCACAGGGGTCAGTGTTGGCCCCTTTGTTGTTCATAATTTACATAAATGACATATTATTCTTATTATATTCAAAAAGAAGTGCTAAACCACAGGGGTCATACAGCGCAGCAGGTTAGGGCAGGATGCAGGGAGAATGGGTTGTAAGAGGGAGAGGGATGATTAGTATAGTAGGGTATGGAGTGCAGCAGGACAGTGGATAGTGCAGGGAGAGAGGATAGCAAGAGATTGAGGTAGAAGGGACTGAGGGAAGTGCTAGAGGTATACCCTTCAGAGTTTGTGCAGTAAGTCATTTGCTGTCAAAAAGTCAATGAGAGAGTCAGGATTAAAGGAGGGCCCATCAGCAAGAAGAGAAGGTAAAGTAAGGGCAGCAGAGCGAAGACGACGTTGGAGGTAAATTCTACGTGCTCGTTGATAGAGTGGGCAGTCCAACAGAATATGGCAAACAGATACTGGAACCTGACAATGCTCACAGAGAGGGACAGGGAGCCTCTCCATGAGATACCCATGAGTAAGACGAGTGTGGCCGATGCGAAGACGGGAGAGTGTAGTCTCCCAACCTTGACATTGGTGACAAAAAGGCCAGAAACCTATACAGTGGACCCCCAAGTAACGAGCAAAATTCATTCCAGAAGCCTGCTCAAGTGCCATTACCGAACGAATTTACTCCCTTAAGAAATAATGTCAAGTAGGTTAGTCCATTTCAGACCCCCAAAAATACACTTACAAAAGCACTTACAATATTATACTTACATAATTGTACGATTTCCGGGGTGCTCGTTACTCGGGGGTCCACTGTACTCGGTTTAATAGAATGAAGTTTGTTATTTAGCAGGTCAGACCAACGTTGTTGCCAATGGGTGCGAAGGTGGGTAGCAATGACTGAAAAATAGTCCGTGAATGGAACACCTCTCCAATACAATAAAGAATGGTGAAGATCAGGAGCTTGAGGTAATCAGTCCCCCAGCCTGGAGTAGATGTAAAAAGTCCATTAATCTTGAAAAGAATACAGTATATGCCCGAAGAAGTGGCTTATATACTGTAGACAGGTGATGTGAAACAGTCATAGGTGATATCACATTGACAAATCCGTAAGTGGAAATAAAAAAAGGTACAATACCGTGACTGGAACAACACACAAATAATCCACATATAGAAGAGAGGAGCTTACGATGACGTTTCGGTCCGACTGACTATTTACAAAGTCACACTAACAAAAAGGAAAGAAGGAGGGAGTATATATGTATAGGCAAGCAGACAGGGACGGGAACAAGAGAGGAAGTGTTGGAGGTAGTAGTATAGTACTTGTAGTACTAGTACTACTACTAGTAGTAGTAGTACTACTAGTACAGTGGACCCCCGGTTAACGGCCATAATTCATTCCAGAATGCTGTTCAAGTGCCGTTACCGAACAAATTTATTAACATAAGGAATAATGTAAATTAGATTAGTCCTTTTGGACTCCCAAACATACACTTACAAAAATACACTTAAATAATTGTTAGTGTTTGGAGCAGGTCATTAACCGGGGGTCCACTGTACTAGTAGTGGTACTAGTAGTAGTTGTGGAGTCAGTCATATATGTACTAGGAAAGAGGAGCAGTGCAAGGGAGCTAGGGGCCCACATAGGGTAGGCACAAGAATGCAGAGGGGAAAAAAATAATAGAGGACAAATAAGGCAGAAGGAAGAAAACCCAAAGGAGAGAGAAGAAAGGGGAAGGGGGAAGAGGGAGAAGGGGAAAAAAGAATCAGGTTAAGTCACGGGTGTTCTGAAGTTTGGAGCATTTAACAATGTAATAGGAAAGGAAGGCATCTACAGAGACAAAGCCAGGTCATGTCTATAGGTTAGGCAAAAGAAGAATTCCCTGTATCAAGATTCCAAGATGTTGCTGTCTGACAGTAATGTAGATAAATGGTTCATGGAACCGACAAGTTGATAAATTAGACACATGTGCAACACTTGGATATCTTTAATGAGGAAATGTTTTCACCACACAGTGGTGAATTTGTCGAATGTGATATTGCCTACAACTGCTTCACCTCGCCTGTCTATAGTATATAAGTCACTTTTTCAGGCATATACTGTATTCTTTTTAAGATTGATGGACTGATTACATCGACTCTTTCCTTCTGATCTTCACCATTCTTCTTTGTATAGGACTGATGAAGCCACTGTGTAGCAAAATGTTTCCTCAATAAAGATACCCAAGTGCTTCACATGTGTCTAATTTATCAACTTATCAGTTCTATGAACCATTTATCTCAGAAACAGCATTACTGCTGACAGCTGGAAAACTGCTACTGTCATCCTAGTATACAGGAAGTTACATTAACTATTTGCACTGAATTACAGACCAGTATCACTGACTTGCATAATGGCAAGGTACTAGAAAAGTTAATATGAAAGGGGATTGAGTCGCATATAGTTAATACTGTTTTATGAATCTTTTAAAGTTCTGCAATATATTGAAATAATGCAGAAGAACTATGACCAGGTAGAAAGAAAGTAGGAGTAACAGAGAAGAGGTTGAAGGGAACAAGCATACCTCACTGACCAATGCACTTTAAAGTACAACCCTACTGTACTTTGATTAATAAAATCTGCCTGCACCCTTTTAAGCATTCCTTTTCTTCTCCATTCATTGCTTAAAAGAAAACAGGGTGATGGCAAAATTTTCACTTTTGCAGCTCATTCTTTGTATATATAAACATGTCTGCTTTTACATAATTCTTCAAGTGCTAGACAAAGTTAGTTGTGTATAGCAGAATGTTCATTATACATAAAAGCAGAGAAGCAGGACTATTTCCTTTTAAATTGTAAGATAAATTTTCTTTTATAGGGTGCCTTCATTGCAATAAAGTGTAATGGAGTTAGTTACCACAAAGTACACATTTCTCCTCTCGTACAACATTCTGTTTTTCTACAAAGAATTAGAGGCAATGGCTACACACACAATTAAGTGTTCCGTGTGATTGAAAGTTACAATAGGTCCCCCCACATACAATGCTGATGTATTCTTGAAAATTATTCATAAGCCAACTGGAACTATGACCCTATTTTCCTACAGAAATATGTAATATTTGGACACATGTTCCCAAGTCATAATATTCCATATCTAATTTCATTTTTATTTTTAACTAAAAAGTGTATTAAACATTATTTAAAATATGTGGTATACAGTGGACCCTCGGTTTTCGTTGAAAATTCATTCCAGAATGCTGTTTGAGTGCCGTTACCGAACGAATTTGTTCCCATAAGAACAAATGTAAATTAGATTAGTCGTTTCAGAACCCCAAAAATACACTTACAAAAGCTCTTACAAAAATACATTTACATAATTGTTCGAGTTTGGAAGTGAATGAAAACCGAGGGTCCACTGTACATATTAAACAGAATAGAGCTACATTACAGTATACAGTACAAATTTGTAGGGTAGGCAGTAGTTGGAATGTCTAGGAGGGAGAGATAGAGGGGGTGAAGGCAAATGGGTAAAGTGGGGAGGCTGTAGTGGGGAAGAAGACAAGCTCCAACTGTCCTGTTCCTCAAGCAGATATCCAATATGCAGGTAGCAAGGAAAGGGCAAGGCAGCGTAAGCATAGATGCCACCTCAACCACTGGCATCACAGACCACTACACACCAACACCCCCAAAATGTATCCTAACTTTGTCTAACAGGGCATCGATTTTCTTTTGATTTCACTGGATTTCCACATTAAATCTGTTTTCTTTCTGTTAGATCCTTCTTAAGAATTTCAATATCTAAACCAATTTAGAGTGATATTAAAGAAATATTGTTAAAAAATCATGTAAACCTGTGAATACATATCTCCCGACTGCTCTTTTCTTTCTCTCCACTCCTTGTTTCAACTGTATTGGTGTAACTTAACTTGACACTGGTCAAGTGTCCATGTTTTTTTTTTTTTTGACTTGGTGCAAAAACAAACTGAAAACTAACCACAAGATTTCATTCAAAATATGCTCACTGAATTCCCATGCTCAAACCTCTTTTTTTACTCTTCATTCTTTCTTATAAATGCCAATATAAACCAGTTTGTGATATTTAAAGAGATACATGTAATGCTAAAAGACAGCAAATGTAAGTACAGTACTCCTGTATATCAAAAGTGTCTGTATTCCTAAGTCAACTGCTTCCAAAATTCCAGTGTCATGAAAGTGAAACATCCTCAGTCAGGAACCTACTGTAATTGCTTTTGTACTAAAAGCCATGTATGGAAAAGTGGGAAGTCTATTGCAATGATGTACTCTTGGCATTTAGCAAATCACTCATCTCGCATACATTTCTTGTTCCATGCCAAAACATGCAAAATTTATTATGCTAGAACTGCAGATACTGGTTACACAAGAGCAACAAGCATTCAGCATTCCCAGCCACTGGCCACCATCCTGATCACTACCACTTGTTAACAAGAATTCCAATGAATTTTCCCACAAACTATGACATGAAGCACGGTAAACTGTACTTGTCAAGTGTTCAACAGGCTCTTGTCTTATATTTGCAAGCAAATTTATGGTGAAATTATTTCCATCCAGAACCTTTGCTTTTTTCTTTTAACCCTTTCGGGGTCGGTGCCGTACTAGTACGTTTTACGAGCAGGGGTTGGTGCCGTACTAGTACGCGTAAATTCTAGTGGCTTCAAATTAAGCAGGAAACGGCTGGTAGGCCTACATATGAAAGAATGGGTCTATGTGGTCAGTGTGCAGTATAAAAAAATCCTGCACCACACACTGCATAATGAGAGAAAAAAAACTCCGACCATTTTTTTTTGTTCAAAACAGACTTTGCAGTCTATTTTCGTATGGTATTTATTGATGTAGTCTCGTTTTCTTGGTCTCATGTGATAGAATGGAAGATGTGTTACAGAAATTCAGATGATTTTGATTGGTTTGACAATGACAAGTACCTTGAAATTGAGCTCAAAGAAGCGAAAATGTTCGATTTCCGCCGATGTTCAAGAGTAAACAAATCACACCATGCGTCCAATACACATCAACTGGCGAGTCTAATATTCTTGCACAAGTGCGCTGATATTATTTATACCATTTTTACAATGATGCAGTTGTATACATAACAGTAAATCTTCTATTTTTTGTGAGAATAAAAATTCAAAATGGAAAGCAAAAGTAATGTAAGAGAGGCCTGGAGATGTGACTAATGAACAGAGAAGATGTTATTTTAGTGCCAGGAATGTCTGCCTTGTTTATTCTGGACCCTATTTTGAAATTGGCATCGTTTGAAATTTGTGTGAAATTGGCCAAATTGTCATTTTCTGACCACTATTTTGGGTAGTTGAAATTGGTAAATAGGCAGTTTCTTGTACTCAATCGATAGAAGAAATGGAGTTCTAGCGAAATAGCTATGATTTTAGTGGACTGGAACATTGGAATTGGCCAAAAATAGGGCTCAAAGTGGGTGAAATCGCCGATGCGTAAACATCTTCGAGACCGATAATTCCACAAGTTTTCATTCAAATTTCAAACTTTTGGTGTCGTTATGATCGGAAAAAGATTTTCTATCATTTCATAAGAATTTTTTTTTTTCCACAAAATTTTCGACCCTGAGAACGTGTTTCCGAGAAGGCCTGTAGACCCCCAAAGGGTTAAGAGTTTAATTTATGTATTCATATGAGACCTGCCCCCATGGCATTCTGAGATCTTAAGTTGACCACAAATTTTTCATTAAGGTATGTCTGCACAGTAAAACCTGGAGAACAAAAGACAGAGGTAAGAAAGAAGTATTACAGAGAGCTGAGGAGTGGTTGTTGATGTGGTTTAAACATTTAGAGTGTTCATAGAAGAATTACGATGACTAAGTTCCTAAAAGATGGTGCCTCTGAACTGGCAATCCCCATTGCTCACATAATAAATTTGTCCATCACCACTAATACCGTGCCAGAGGGGTTCAAGAAGGCCAGAGTTACTCCTATCTTCAAGAAAAATAGTAGGTCTGATGTCAGCAACTATAGGCCTGTTAGTATACTCAGTGTAATATCCAAAATTCTAGAGAGGGCGGTGTACTGTCAAGTAGTTAAGTATCTTAGTGACAACAACATTCTCCATAGTTACCAATCAGGCTTTAGGAGATCTTACTCAACCGACACCTCCCTAATTAATCTGATGGATTACATGAGAACTGAAATGTCTAAAGGGAACCTCATAGGAATGGTAACTTTAGACTTGCAAAAGGCCTTCGATACTGTCAACCACAATATATTATGTAAGAAACTTCAAGCTATCGGCATAGGTTTCACAGACTGGTTTAAGTCCTATCTTAGCAACAGGAAACAAATTGTCAAAATCAACAAAACGGAATCAGAGCCACTGCCGATAGCACGTGGAGTTCCCCAAGGTAGTATTCTGGGTCCCTTATTATTCCTGTGTTATGTAAATGACATGCCCATCAGTGTCAAGTGCAAACTCCTACTGTATGCAGATGACAGTGCTCTGTTAGTGTCAGGTAAAGATCCACAAGATATAGCTAATGTATTAACACTGGAACTGGAGTCCTGCAGCAAATGGTTAGTAGACAACAAACTATTGTTACACATCAGGAAAACAGAAGCCATACTCTTTGGCACGAAATATAAACTGAGAAGGGTAAATAATTTTAATGTCCGGTGTAATGGGGAATCCATCACTTCAGTTTCCTCAGTAAAATATCTGGAAATCCCCTTTGACCCATGCATGTATGTGTGTGTGTAAGGAAACAGTGTAGTAAAGAAAGTGAATGCCAGACTGAAGTTCCTCTACAGACAAGCACAGTGTCTATCTACTGAGGCTCGCAGAACCCTATGTCTAGCCCTTATACAATGTCATATGGACTACGCTTGCTCTTCATGGTACCCTGCCTTGACAAAAAAAATGAAAGATAAACTGCAAATCACCCAGAACAAAATGGCAAGATTCATCCTGGACCTGGGCCCAAGAGAACATGTAGGCCAGGATGAATTACAACAATTGGATATGCTGAATATTGAAGACAGAGTAAAACAACTTAAATCAAGTTTATAAAATTGCTCACAAACAGTGTCCAGAATATCTTGCTGCCAATTTTGTCAAGGCTGGGAACCAAAGCAGTCATAGTACCAGGGAAAGAGAGCACAACTTTGTAGTACCCACAGTCAGTGGCCAGGCTTCAAACACCTTTTATTGTACAGCAATAAAGGAATGGAACAGACTGTCTCCACATGTCAAAGCCAGTCATAGCATGAGCCAGTTCAAGAAGAGAACCAAAAGGTACCTAATGAATGTAGCGACAGAAAGGGAGGAGAATGATTTTTTATTTTTTAGCTAACACGCATGTAAATGTAAATAACTCTTTTTACCTTATTCCTAGTATACATATATCCTTTATAATATAATAACATATATATCCTACAATGTATAATATTAAGGTACTAAAAGGACCCCAATGGAAATAAGTCACTGTGTGACTTTTTTGGGTTATCCCAGGTTCTCTACACATATGCTGCTATGTATGATAATTTATGTAAATGTATTTGTGTATACCTGAATAAACTTACTTACTTACTAGGAGAGAGTATAAATCCAAGGTGGAGGGATGGAAGGGGTAGGGGGTCATCCTAGGAAAGGTTGTAGGGAAGGGTTAAAGGTTTTAAGTACTAGGGGCCTGGACATCCAACAGGCTAGTGTGACCATATTAGACAGGAGTGGAGGCAACCAGTTTTTATGATTTGAGGTGCTGTTGGAGCATGAGTAAGGTAACATTTATGAAGGGATTCAGGAAAACTGGTTAGCCAGACTTGAGTCCGAGTCCAGGAGATAGAATTACAGTGTCTGCACTTTCAAGGAGGGATGAGTATGTTGAAGTTTGGAGGGTTATCTGAGCTATAATGTTGATGCCCTTCTGGCAAGACACTGATAGAATGACAGTGAAATCTTTTTTTGTTGGTTCACCCTACCTTAGTGGGAGAGCTGGTGTAAAAAAAAATAATGAAGTGACAAGTAATCTTTTGAGGATAAAAACCTGAATCCCTGCTATTTCTGATACAGTATTAGAGGTAATATATGTGGCACTGCAAGACTTGGAAATAGAGAGATAGAAAAGATTGATTACAGAAAAAGAAAATATGCTGGAAGCATGTCTGTCTCGTGCTCAGCAGGTGGAGGATCAAGCCGCCTCTACATCTTGCATTGAATGACCCATATGGGTTTAGCACTTAACATGAGGTAAATAAATTAAATGAGAAATTAATTTTCAGTGATTGTAACTTTAAATACCTTTTATATCTCAATCCACCATTTTATCAGTCACAAAAAACTTAGTGGAGATGACTTTGAAGGGTTTATAATGCTCATGTTATCTAACAAAAATGGTAAAAACAGGTGTCAAGATACCACACCAAGAAATGACAGGTCCTTTATACACATAAGCAAACTATGATATGAGGACAAATGCAACACAACAATATCTGACACCATAAATGGTAATAAGTTCAAGAACTGGCAAATGTAGAGCTTACACTGAGAGAGAAATAATGTGATACAGTCTGTGGTTAGTCTGCCTGAAATGCCCTGGCATGTTAGTGGGTTTCTTTGTACCTAACATACACAAAATGTAAACACACATTGTAACCTTTGCAAAGAAATAAATTTTGTCTTTGTAGGGAACTTAAAAAATTTACGTAGAAAAATGTGGTAGACAATGGCCCCTCATGTATACGCAAAAGTATGAAATGGACATTGGTCATATCTGTATGTGAAAAAGAAATTCAGAACTAAATCTTACTATAACCATTGAAGAAACTCCGGCTGTTGGCATCAGTGACAACACAGCCACAATCAAAGTTTTATTAACTCGGCAAGAGGTGTCAACAGGAGCAATCATATGAAGGCCTACACAGTCTTGTGACTACCTATTTACAATTTCCTTTTTGTAGTTAAGGAGTAGAGCTATGTGTGTGGTGTTGTGTCTTCAGTGGGGTGCCACAGCAGTGTCCTGCTAAGCATAATGTAATAAGTACATGGTAGTAGAAAAAAATTATTGAGTGATCCTCTTCAAAGGAAGAGTTTCCATCAAGCACTACATATACCCTCTAAGAGATACTCCTTTGGAAAAGTAGTTTGTGTAATGCAATTATGAAACAGAAATAGTTAGACATGACTGTCTACACAGGCAAGAAAATTGAGATTCTAGAAAAGAAAGCTCATTCAGAATCTCAAGGACTATAGCAAGAAAAATAAATTTTCAAGTATCATGATGCTTCCACGGATAACTGGTACACCAACCTTCTACTTGTGCTTTTATTCACACCAACAAAACAACTACAAAATACATGGCAGTCAAAGCAAAGGGAAAACAAAAGCCAACATTCAAAACACATAGGAAAATGATATCCCGATGTTTTATGTCAATATATACTTGCGTTTAGGTGGTATGATAAGCATGATGGAACTCTTCTCTCAACCATTTATGAAGGCATAATGGTTGAAACTGAAAAGGTGAACAGAAAGACAATGAAAAAATAAGAAACCCTTAATAGTGATATATTACACCAAAATTAGGTTTAGTGGGCAAATCTGATATGTAAAATGGTTCTCTGTAATGTGTTAGAAACACTGGTGAAACATGAAGCCCTCTTTTCCTCTTGTGGATGTATTACTATTTAAAGAATTCAATATGTACCTAATGTATACAAGAAAGAAACCAACACTAGACTAGATGACTTCCCTCAAATTGTAACTGAACAAACTGTAGAAAGCTATGAAGAGCCACATCCTCCTCAGTCAGCAGAGAACTACACTACAACTCCAGCACTTTCCAAAACTTCCTGCTACAGCTAACCAGCCACATACTCAAGTGAGGTCTTATGTAATCACAGCAAAAAGACCCAGAAATCTTAAACACACAATGCTGTTGTAAAGATTGTGATGCTAAACTATGTTTCAAATCATGTTTCAGGAAGAACCACATCCTAAAGTACACAGTATAAAAAAATAAACAAAATAATTTTAATTCTTATAAGCCATGCAAAGAAGTTAAACATTATAACTGATTGAGTTTTGAATAGTATTTATCTTATTATAATATACAACTGACCCTTGAACAATGCAGGGGGTTTGAGGTGCCAAATCCCCATGCAGTCGAAAATCTGCATATGACTTTCAACTTCCCAAAAACTTAACTACTAATAACTTACTGTTGACTGGAAGCCTTACAGATAACATAAACAGTCAATTAACACACATTTTGTATAGCATCTGCATTATATACTGTATTCTTTCAATAAAGCAAGCTAGAGAACAAGAAAGTATACAGTGGACCCCCGAGTAACGAACAAAATTCATTCCAGAAGCCTGCTCAAGTGCCATTACCGAACGATTTTACTCCCTTAAAAAATAATGTCAAGTAGGTTAGTCCATTTCAGACCCCCAAAAATACACTTACAAAAGCACTTACAATATTATACTTACATAATTGTACGATTTCCGGGGTGTTCGTAACTCGTAGGTCCACTGTATTTATAAAATCATAAGGAAGAGAAAATATATTTACAGTACTGTACTGTATTTATCAATACCATACGTTTACGTTGTCTGTTTACAAGATGAATCATCTGTCAGTATCTACATCAATATTGTCTTACATGATACAAAACACTAGATGTTATACATACGTATTACTTACACTAAACATCAAAAATGAAAAGATAATGTTAATTTATGTAGTTATGATTTAATATTACATCTTTATGTTTGTTTACATTTCTCTCAAATGTGAATAAAGGATAAAGGTTTATTTCTCTGTAAAGGTTACAATGTGTAATTACAATTTTGGTTTGCTAAGTACAGTGGACCCCCGAGTAACGTAAAAACTTCATTCCAGAAGCCTGCTCAAGTGCCATTACCGAACGAATTTACTCCATTAAGGAATAATGTCACGTAGGTTAGTCTATTTCAGACCCCCAAAAATACACTTCCACAAGCACTTACAATATTATACTTACATAACTGTACGATTTCCGGGGTGTTCGGTACTCGGGGGTCCACTGTACAAAGAAAGCCACTATCATACCAGGGCATTTCGGGCAGACTAATCCTAATACATAGTAAATACTTAAAACTAGACAAGATAATAGTACATATAGTAACTACTTAAAACTAGACAAGATAAAAGTGGTTAATTTGATTACAATCATATTTAATCTTAATACTAATGCGAGGTAGTCAAGGTGGAAATTTATACGAATAATAATCTTGAATTTGCACATAAAAGCTATTACAATTAATGGTTCAGGCAGTAATATTTCATGGACTGGCAGAAGTTTAAAAGTCCAGAGGCCACATAATATAACTAGTTAGCAGTTGTTTTGGTTGATTTGGTTAGTAGTGAGACAGATGACGATTTTTTAGCACAGTCCTAAATTTGTAAGTAGTCAGGGGATCCTTTACCGCTTCCAGTAGCGAGTTCCAGATCTTCAGGCCCTTTATGTGCATAGCGTTTTTGCACAGTGTGAGACTGACATGAGGGATGTTGAAGAGTGCCTTATGCCTTGTACTGTGACTGTGCATTCTGCTGTAACTGTCAAGGAGTAGTTTAAGTGGAGGGTTTAAAGTGGCATTTAATGTTTTGTATATGTAGTAGGCACAATAATATAAGTGCATGTCTTGTATATTCAGCAAGTTCAGGCTTTTGAAAGTGGTGGGGTGTGCTGTCTAGCACAGGAGCTGGTAATCATCCACACAGCAGCTTTTTGTTGGGTTATTAAAGGTTTAAGGTGGTTGGCTGTGGTTGATCCCCAGGCACAAATACCATAGGTGAGGTAAGGATATATTAAAGAGTGGTATAGGGTAAGGAGTGTCGTTTGTTGTACATAGTATCGTATCTTGGAAAGGATGCCTACTGATTTAGAAATTTTCTTGGACATGTGTTGGATGTGGGAATGAAATTTAAGATTACAGTCAAGGAGAAGACCTAGAAATTTACCATCAGTGTGTCTTGATATAGGTGAACCACTGATTGATATATTAAGCTTGATATTTAAGGCTCTGTTGCCAAACAGCATGAAGTATGTTTTGTCTATGTTGAGAGTTAGTTTGTTGGTCATTATCCAAGTACAGTGGACCCCCGGATTTCGTCAATAATTCTTTCCAGAAGGCTGTTCGAGTGCCGTTACTGAACGAATTTGTTCCTATAAGGACGAATGTAAATTAGATTAGTCCGTTTCAGACCCCAAAAAATACACTTACAAAAGCACTTATAAAAATACACTTACATAATTGTTTGAGTTGGGAGCAGTACGAAATCCGGGGGTCCACTGTACGTATATATTTTTAGCAGCTCATTGTTTAGTGTTTCTAGGTACAGTTTGGTTTGAATGGGAGTAAATAAAACTGGTTTAATGGCACCATGTATGATCTTTAAGTGTTTGTGTTGTGTAAGTTTTTATAATTTCTAACTTTTTATAATAGATTTGTTTATATTTTATGGCAGTAAATGATAAAACAGATTAATATGTACATATATTTCATGCATTCATGACATACATAACATTTTCTTAATTTTTTTGATACAGCCTCTCCTCGCTTAGCGACATATTTACCGACCACTCGGACTTACGACCAGCTCTCCAACCAGAATGCAAACCTATGTATATTAGAGCTTCTTTCCTCTATTCTGTTTACTACAGTATACATTACACTACTGTATAAACATTTAAAAATATACTAAAAATGTTATAAATAGTGCAAAGGTGACATTAAAAAAATATCTAAAGATGGTTGACATAAACCCACTACCAGTACAGTATGTGCCTCACTTAATAACTAATTTGCTTACTGACCTACTCTTAGGAACGGAACCCAGTCGTTAAGTGGGAGAGGCTGTATTTCAAGGCTATTTGGTTCATCTGCGAGTTTTCTCAAATTGTCACAAATCTCCCAAAAAAATTCCATCGTATTTATTGAAAAAAATCCGAGCGTAAGTTGACCCACACAGTTCAAACCCATGTTGTTCAAGGGTCAAGTGTATATATAATTTGATACAAGTGTTGGCTCAGAAGAAAGCCACTAATTATGCAATGCATTTCACACAAACTAATCATAAGGATTACATACTCTTAAATCTTGACTTAATACATAATTAATATCACCGAGTTTCAGTATATGTTGTGTAATCTATTAGTCACAAGTGCAATGAGACAGGTTGCAAATGATGAGCTAGTCAATTACAAATAAACTGTATTGGGTGAATGACCTGTATTATGTGTAGAAGTTAACTGAAGTGGTGAAATAAAAAAATGAGATTACAGAGTTAATGAATATATTACACTTGCACAAGATTTAACAGCTGCTATTAACAATATTAGTAAAGATGTTAACAGATGGGGAACTTTTGGCATTTTCAGGCAGCGAGTTCCAAATTTTTGGGCCTTTTATTTGCATTCAGTTTTTGAACAGGTCGAGACGTTCACACAATGTCTTCAGAGTGATACTTGTTCCTTGTATTTCTGCTACTTTGAGCTCAATTTCAAGGTACTTTTCATCGTGAAACCAATCAAAATCATCTTTATTTCTGTAACATATCTTCCATTCTATCAAACGAGACCAAGAAATCGAGAATACAACCATAAATACCATACAAAAATACACTGCAAAGCACTGCGTGCTTCAGGATTTTTTTTATACTGTGCACACTGACCACGCAGACCCATTGTTTCAAATGTAGACCTACTAGTTTTCTTCCATCAGATCTGAAGGAGCTAGAATTTACACGTATAAGTACGTGACCGACCCTGGCTGTTATTACGTACATGTACGTGACCGACCCTCAAAGGGTTAATTAGTTTAAAATCTCTATTATGCACTCCATCCCAATCCTGTGGGCGGTAGTTAAAAGATTACATTGTACCCACTTCCTCACACACTTTCCCCACATCTGTTTCAGGCTCATCCTCCTATATAATGTTATCCCTCCCTGTCCCATGCACATAATCACCACCTCCCTGTCATCACTAACATTCAACACTTGTCAAAATTTCCTCTTCACCTTTCCAGTACCTCCACCTACCCATGTATCATCCATCTCTCCTTTCTCATCTCTAACTGATAAGTCCGTTTGCTCTCCAGGTTTCCTCACTTTACTGATCTCTCTAAAAACAACTTCCGATTCTCAGTAAAATTTGTTGATAAAGTCTCACCCATTCTCTCCTTGGTTCCCCTTTTACACTCATTCAACCACTTTTAACCTCTCTCTTCCTCTCCATATACTCCATGTTTACACAGCAAAAACATTTCATGTCCTAATTTTTTCTTCCTTACCACTTTCTTTACCTTATCATTCCACCAATCAATCAAAATTCCCTCCTGAACCCACCCACTATACCCACAAACCTCTGGTACACACACTAGCAACGTATTTCTAAATATACCCCAGATCACCTTGACCTCATGCACTTTCTCTAGCCTACCTTTACTCCAACAGTTGTCTTCTGATTTAATTATCACCATTATTTTAGTAGTGTATTATATTATTATTATCTTTGGAGATTATTAGTCTCATTTTGTTATGAGTTTTAAGTAAAAGAATACTATTCCTCGAAGCACTGAAAATGCATTAAAAGTTGATAGTTTGAATCAGTATGTTTTACAATTTTCAGTCAGTCCTCGCTTTAAAAAGATTCAAATTACGAATTTTCCCCCCGAAAAAACTTTATAACGAAATGCATACCCACTGTTTGGCTCATCATTTAACCCTTTTGGGGTCGGTGCCGTACTAGTACGTTTTACGAGCAGGGGTTGGTGCCGTACTAGTACACCCAAATTCTAGCGGCCTCAATTTAAGCAGAAAACGTCTGGTAGGCATACATATGAAAGAATGGGTCTGTGTGGTCAGTGTGCGCAGTATAAAAAAAAATCCTGCAGTACACACTGCATAATGAGAGAAAAAAACTGACCGTTTTTTTCGATTAAATAAGCGACTTTGCAGTCGATTTTCGTATGGTATTTATTGATGTATTCTCGTTTTCTTGGTCTCATTTGATAGAATGGAAGATATATTATAGAAATAGAGATGATTTTGATTGGTATGACAATGACAAGTACCTTGAAATTGAGCTCAAAGTAGCGAAAATGTTAGATTTTTGACGATGTTCAAGAGTAAACAAATCACACCATGCATCCAATACACATCAACTGGCGAGTCTTATATTCATGCACAAGTGCTCTGATATTATTTATACCATTTTTACAAAGATGCAGTTGTATACATAACAGTAAATCTTCTATTTTTGTGAGAATAAAAATTCAAAATGGAAAGCAAAAGTAATGGAACAGGGGCCTGGAGACGTGGCTAATGAACAGAGAACATGTTATTTTAGTGCCAGGAATGTCTGCTTTGTTTACTCTGGACCCTATTTTGAAATTGGCATCGTTTGAAATTTGTGTGAAATTGGAAAATTGCCCTTTTCTGACCACTATTTTGGGTAGATGAAATTGGTAAATAGGCGGTTTCTTGTACTCATTCGATAGAAGAAATGGAGTTCTAGCGAAATAGCTATAATTTTAGGAGACTGAAACATTGGAATTTGTTGAAAATAGGGCTCGAAGTGGGTGAAATCGCCGATGCGTCAGTGTCTCAGATACCGCGAACTTCGCAAAAGCATAATTCCGTTAGTTTTCGATCAAATTTCATAATTCTGGTGGCGTTATGATCGGAAAAAGATTCTCTATCATTTCATAAGAAAAAATTAATTTTTTTTTTTCCAAAAAAATTTCGACCCCAGGAACACGTTTCCGAGAAGGCCTGTCGACCCCCAAAGGGTTAAACATGAACCCACCCATCTGGAACACCGTCTGAACAAAAATGCAAACAAATGCAACATTTTCTATTCAATTTTCCTTACTGCTTTGGTGCAGATCTTGTGAAAGATTTTCCATTTTTTTTTTTAATTTTGTGATTTATCTTGGCTGAGAAGAGGAAGAGTTCTACAAAGAGTGATTGTACTACCAAAAGTGTGCTCTAGGAAGCCTATGACATTTGGAAATGATGGCTGAAATAATAGAACATATTGATGGGTAATGAAAAATTGTGACATTTGCTATAAGTTCAACTTATTTGTATCAACTTTAACTACTATCCTCAATGAAAAATTCATGATATTTGAGGAGGTAAAGAAAGTTTCTCCTTCGATATCTAGTGATACAAAAACATAATGGACTTATTGCAGAAATGAAGGACATTCATAATACTGTTTGGGTGCATGATCAAACTTTGGTGCATTAAAAAAAATATGGTCTCCAATAGATATACATATTACAATCTAATATGTTTCTGATGCTTATGTTTAGTTCCCTGAAGGCAATAAAATCAGAAATTTTTGTTTTTTTTTGGCCACTAGGGAATATAATAAATTACCAATAATAACAATGTACCTATGGAAAATAGCACTTTGTATTACAAAATTTCAGGCAGTAGGGACTGTCTGTACACTTACAAAATTGTATAGCCAATACCAAAACCACAAATATAAGAGGATTACAATACATCACAATTCAACAGATATTTATGTCCTATTTAAAAACTGTGTAATATACACATTAATAAATTATTAGATACCTAAGAACCAGCAAATAAATAATACACGAGTTACTAAGATCTGTGTAAAGTGAATGTCTTAACATTCCAGATTAAAAAAAAAAAACTACAAATATTAAATAGCACCTGGGGAATGGGAGGTAATTAGGTTTGATCCAAGAAAGGAGGGGATTAACATCAGATGCCTGGATCAAGAGCCCTTCACACCAGCATCAAGAACAACCCCCTTGAAAGGATGACATGAGAACTGCCCACAAATTCATCACAATATTAGAGATAATTCAAAACATAGAGAGAATAATAAATTGCTGAAAACTTACTTTTTTTAATACAAAAAAAAGTGTGCTGGATTTGCAATTTTATCCGAGACTATAAGCGCTAGAAGAAACTCTAGCCTTTAATTTTTTTTTTTTTCAATAGAGGGCATACTTTTGAGCATTATGAAGGGACGTAAAAATTTTAGATTTTAATAAATGTAAAAATACTTTATACATCCAGGATGATATATTTGATACTACAAATGTATGTCTAACATGATGATAGAAACGCTTCCTATAACTGATAATCAATAACACTCAGTAGCTGTAAATGCTGCAATGAATAAATGAATACTTAAAATAAAAAATACTAAGTTCAAAACTCTCATACCCAAAAATTACACACACAGCACTAAGAATAAAATTCATTCCAGGCAAGTATGTCCGATACCAGAGTGCTTTTAATATGGTTTATTGTTTAATTAGATATATTTAAATAGAGTAATACGTACTACTACGTACTAGAGGATGGACACACAGTATTATGACATACCCGGTACATGTATCTGAGACTCAATACCTGAATTAGAGATGTACTAAAGTGTACATGGCATACATCACAAAACTGGTCATATACAGTGGAACCCCGGTTAACGAACACCCTGGAAATCGTGCAATTATGTAAGTATAATATTGTAAGTGCTTGTGGAAGTGTATTTTTGGGGGTCTGAAATAGACTAACCTAAATGACATTTTTTCTTAAGTAAATTCGTTCGGTAATGGCACTTGAGCAGGCTTCTGCAATGAATTTTTTTTGTTAACCGGGGTTCCACTGTACACAGCAAATTAAAAGCTTTAACCATTAAGCATCTTATTCAGATTATTCATTCTGACATCCCGTAAGTGTGTAAATATTTCATGATTACGTACAAATAAAGGAAAAGGGTAATGCCACTTGTGAATTCTCTTGTCTTAGCTAGGATTTAAGTAAAAATAGATGATGCATGTTACATCACAAACCTCCCTTTAATGGACCCTGATTTAATGGATTTCAGATTTAACAGAAAATTTGTTACTGGACAAAGTTCAGTAACAAATTTTCTGGGACACAGAAAATTTGTTAAATCCCTAAGTGTATGTTGGAATTATTAGGGATTACTGAGTAAACTGATTTCAGATTTAACAAAAAGTCTATTAAATATAGAAATGCTCATTATTCTTATGATTGTGGAAAATAGTCTCATTAGCATTTAATGGACGACTGCATTTAGGGACCCCCACTTGACATAATAGTTTCTTTAACAGAGGCTTCACTAAGCTCAATACTATTTGTGTTTAGGATGATACAAATAATTAAAAATGACCTGTACGTACTTAAGCAATCTGAATGTTCTTTTCATAATGGTTATTTTACATGCTTGATATCATGAGCTCTTCTTATTCAGTGGCATGTAGAAAAGAGGCATTATGAAGACTGATGTCACACACTAGTCAGCAAGGGGCCACAACTCTCATCAATGCAAGTACAGGTCGGCCATCACTAATCAGGCAATCAGTTATCTGGTTTCATCAGCAATCCGGCACTAATTTCAGCTAGCATAATTTCAAATTTCATTAGACTCAAATGTCCCCATTACACCGACTCAAATGTCCCCATTACACCGACTCAAATGTCCCCATTACACCGACTCAAATGTCCCCATTACACCGACTCAAATGTCCCCATTACACCGACTCAAATGTCCCCATTACACCGACTCAAATGTCCCCATTACACCGACTCAAATGTCCCCATTACACCGACTCAAATGTCCCCATTACACCGACTCAAATGTCCCCATTACACCGACTCAAATGTCCCCATTACACCGACTCAAATGTCCCCATTACACCGACTCAAATGTCCCCATTACACCGACTCAAATGTCACCATTACACCGACTCAAATGTCACCATTACACCGACTCAAATGTCACCATTACACCGACTCAAATGTCACCATTACACCGACTCAAATGTCACCATTACACCGACTCAAATGTCCATTACACCGACTCAAATGTCACCATTACACCGACTCAAATGTCACCATTACACCGACTCAAATGTCACCATTACACCGACTCAAATGTCACCATTACACCGACTCAAATGTCACCATTACACCGACTCAAATGTCACCATTACACCGACTCAAATGTCACCATTACACCGACTCAAATGTCACCATTACACCGACTCAAATGTCACCATTACACCGACTCAAATGTCACCATTACACCGACTCAAATGTC
Source organism: Cherax destructor (assembly GCA_009830355.1). Lineage (NCBI taxonomy): Eukaryota > Metazoa > Arthropoda > Malacostraca > Decapoda > Parastacidae > Cherax > Cherax destructor. Next base: position 4,138 of record WNWK01011744.1, on the reverse strand, counting down.
ACCATTACACCGACTCAAATGTCACCATTACACCGACTCAAATGTCACCATTACACCGACTCAAATGTCACCATTACACCGACTCAAATGTCACCTTACACGACTCAAATGTCACCCTTACACCGACTCAAATGTCACCCTTACACCGACTCAAATGTCACCATTACACCGACTCAAATGTCACCATTACACCGACTCAAATGTCACCATTATACCGACTCAAATGTCACCATTATACCGACTCAAATGTCACCATTATACCGACTCAAATTTCATCATTATACCGACTCGGAAATTGTGCAGATGGTTGTAAATCCACAGCAGCAAACCAGTGGAGAAGAAAGCAGTGAAGAAAATGGGGAAGATGTAGCAGTGTCTCTTAATAGGTTAATTAAGTGTATTCTAACCTAACCACTCTGTAATCGGGCAAACTCACTAATCTGGCACACTACAGGTCCCAATGTTGCCAGATTAGTGAAAAAATTCCACATTTCTTTACCAATCTATTACAATAAAATATGAGCCCACAATACATATTGCATGAGAAAGGGTTACATAATGTACCAAAAATCAATCAGATTGATTACGAACAAGCAAAAAATAAAACCAATGCAATTCAAACAATAAAAAATAATCAAGTGGACAAGCCAGAAAAGTAAGTACATGAGCTGCAAAATGATTTAGAACTAAAAATATTAGTAGTTATGAAAACAAAAGACAAAAGTGCTAGACACATCCTGATTAGCCAATGGGAAGCAAGAGGTGAAATGTAAACAATAATTAAGATTAAATAAGGATTTAAAGAGAATAGATAACGATTTCCTAATGCCATCAACAGGCTGAATGTGAAACCATGGGTTGCCAAAACATACTACAAAGTAGTCAACATGACTCGCGAAATCGTAATGACAGGATTGCAAACAAACCATACCACGGGTGGTATACTACATAGTAGTTATAAATAAATAATAATATCTTTATTTACTACAAGTACATGTACATGGTATACAGGCCTAGCTGACATCAATGACATATTACTGTACTATATAGAAAGCCCCTTGTTATGCAGAGCATTTCAGGCAAATTAGGTCCTTGTCCCAGGATGCAACCCACACCAGTCGACTAACTCCTAGGTACCCATTTTACTGATGGGTGAACAATGACAACCAGTGTAAAGAAACACACCCAATGTTTCTACCCACACTGGGAATCAAACGCAGACCCTCACCGTGTGAAGCAAGAGCTTTAGCGATCAGGCCATGGGGCACCGTAAGTTGTTTGCAAACAGTGGAAGAACAATAGAATGAGTCACAACAAAGTAGGAAGTTCTAAAACCATTTTTTTAACAACCTCAGTTATTGTAAGAGGTAAAAAAAAAAAAAAAAATCTTTGCTAATTCATTGTTCAATCTTATGTATAACCTTTTTTTCTGCATCATATAATCTTGCAGCCAGTTTACAAGTGTCATTTTACCAAAACAGTTGGCAAAATACATTACTATTACCACAAGTATTATCATTCACTCAGTACAACTCTCTAACCTATCCTTACCTCAATTATGTTATTTGTGCATGTTGAACTACAAGAGCAAATCCTAAAACCAGAGTGAGCACCATCAAGTCCCACACAACAAACCCCTCACTTTTCAAAAGTTTAAATTTATTCAACTTTCAAAATACACAATACTGTACACATTAGATATCAAGAACAGTAAATACAAATATAATCTCAGCCCTAAAGTTCTTCTTAAAAGAGCTACAACAGAATGCATTGGCACAATACAAGAAACAAATACCTCTTCAGTGTTCCATATGACTCAGCTTGAGTTAAAACTTAATGCACATAAAAGACCCCAAAATCTTACTCTAAATGATTTTAAAAGTTTCCCCGTCTGCTAACAGATTAAAAAAAGAGCCTCATGAACTTGGCATTTTTAACACACTGGCCATCTCCCACTGAGGTAGAGTGATTAAAAAAAAAACCACTTTCACCATCATTCGCACTAATACCGTCCTGCCAGAGGCACATAGATACAACGGTTAAGATGTCCCTCCAGACAGCAAATATCCCACCCTTTCTTTAGAGTGCAGGCACTGTACTTCCCACCTCCAGGTCTCAAGTCTGGCTAACCGGTTTCCCTGTATCCCTTCACAAAATGTTAACCTGCTCACACTCCAACTGCTCGTCAGGTTAACTAAATATAAAAATGTCAAATACATCCCTTTCTAACCAGCCTATCCACCATCCAACATGCATGATAGTGGCTCTCTTTGCACTGCAATTCATAATTGTAATTACAAAATCTCGATGTAAACTTGCAATGAAATAAAAATATTATTATTATTATTTTCTTGGATTTCCTGTCTCCACTATACTATCTGTAGCCAAAAACATTCTGTTTCTTTGTATTACTGTTTTAGTAAGAGTTTTATGACTGAGAATAATCACTGTAGCTGATTATTTTATCTTCACATGACTTAGTTATGCTAAATTTAGCATTTAAGTATTATTTTTTTTTTATTAACACATCGGCCGATTCCCACCAAGGCAGGGTGGCCCAAAAAAGAAAAACTTTCATCATCATTCACTCCATCACTGTCTTGCCAGAGGGGTGCTTTACACTACAGTTATAAAACTGCAACATTAACACCCCTCCTTCAGAGTGCAGACACTGTACTTCCCATCTCCAGGACTCAAGTCCAGCCTGCCGGTTTCCCTGAATCCCTTCATAAATGTTACTTTGCTCACACTCCAACAGCACGTCAAGTATTAAAAACCATTTGTCTCCATTCACTCCTATCAAATACGCTCACATATGCTTGCTGGAAGTCCAAGCCCCTCGCACACAAAACTTCCTTTACCCCCTCCCTCCAACCTTTCCTAGGCCGACCCCTACCCCGCCTTCCCTCCACTACAGATTTATACGCTCTCCAAGTCTTTCTACTTTCTGTAGCATTTAAGTACTCTACCTGTATTTATTCTGTCAATTTATTTTTAAGGTGTGTACTGTATAGTAGTAATGCACTGCATAACTGGGCTTTTCCATGTATGACATGACCTATGTCTAACCATTTAACTGTTGTGACACAAAATTAAGTGTTGACTGTGTAGCGATTTAAAAAAAAAATTCCAAAACGGTAGAGAATCTTTTTGAAGATAGTGAGACCAAAAAAATAAAAAAAATGATGGGGCCTATGGGCTGGAATAACGCAGGCACAAAATTAGTGGTTTTCAAATGATTGGTAATGGTTTAGGGCATCCCAATAACTTAAGTAGACCTAGTAAAAACCCATAAAAGAGATGAGGGGAAGGGGGATAGGGAGGCCTTACTCTTCCTCAGAAAAATAGTAAAAAATCAGGCATTTCTGCCACTTTAAGGCCCACTGCAGAACACTTCTGGTCTGAAACTAACCCAAGTCATCTGAGTCATCTCAGTTTCACTGTCTTCAGGTCTATCAAATGGCACCAGGAAATAGTCAAAACTATGAAAACTACCACAGAAAATACCTCAAAGTAGTTCTTTTAACTCAAACACAAAGTAAGAGTTTAGATGTTCCTATAATGCACTGCATGGGGCAGGAATTTTTTTTTATACTGTGCACGCTCACCACACTTACCCATTCTCTCATATCTAGAAAAAACACGAAGGTTGAAGATGCTGTCAAGAACTGGAAAACCATGGATACCCAGCTGACCGACTATTTTTCTAACCAAGAAGATAAAAATGAGCAAGATAAGTTATCCAGCGCGGTAATAATTAGCAGTGCACTCTTTCCAAGTGGCATAAACCATACCAACTGCAAAGATGCTGCTCTTCAGACCATAAAAGATCACTTAAATTTAGTAGTACCAGCATCAGAAATAACAGAATCACGTTTACTTGGCACACAAGGTAGAAAAAAGAGTGTTATGCTTAGATTTCACACGATAGACAGTAAAACAGATCTTATTAAAACATCAATTAATGCAAAAAAAATCTCTTTGTAAATGAATGCCTCACAAAAAACGTCAGAACCTCCTATACAGAGTAAGAAAGCAAACGTGAGAATAATGACAAAATCCACCAGTGCTTCACCGAGAAGGGAAAATCCTAGTTAAGAAAACAAATGTAGGCCGTGCTTATTATATCACGAATGAA
>WNWK01011743.1:0-63052 GCA_009830355.1 Cherax destructor | reverse complement strand
GAGCGGTGGGCTACACTCCCCAGGAGCAGTGGGCTACACTCCCCCAGGAGCAGTGGGCTACACTCCCCCAGGAGCGGTGGGCTACACTCCCCCAGGAGCGGTGGGCTACACTCCCCCAGGAGCAGTGGGCTACACTCCCCCAGGAGCGGTGGGCTACACTCCCCCAGGAGCGGTGGGCTACACTCCCCCAGGAGCAGTGGGCTACACTCCCCAGGAGCAGTGGGCTACACTCCCCAGGAGCGGTGGGCTACACTCCCCCAGGAGCGGTGGGCTACACTCCCCCGGAGCAGTGGGCTACACTCCCCCTGGGCTATCACGGGGCAGGGATACTCACCATCTGGGTGTTGGCTTCACTACTAACCTTACATCTATTTAGGTCACCAATATCTATCAGATTTTCCCAGCCGTCTATGATTACCAAAACAATTAAATATATTGTTTGTTAAATGAGAATAAAAGGCTCTAATAAAAGTCACAATAAAATAGCTGGAATAATTCATAAATATAACTCGCTTTTCAGAGGAAACTTCACTCGATGTTTCGATCAGTCGTCGAAACATCGAGTAAAGTTCCCCTCTCGTTGGAAGGTTGAGCGCTACGACAACAAACTGGTAACGAACTGGCAAGATGGTAACGATGAAAGACAGTTAACAAGAAAACTTAGAGCCCTTTTCTGTATGATATAAGTTGATGGTGTGTGTGGTGATGTTGTGGTAGTTGATGGTGATGGTGGATGTTATGAGTGGTTGATGGTGGATGGTAAGGTTGATGGTATGGTGTCGTATGTGTTATGTGTGGTTGATGTGTTATGGTGGGTTGATGTTATGGAGTGGTTGATGGTGTGGTTATGTTTGATGTGGTTGATGTTTTGGGTGTTGATGGTGTTATGGTGTCGTTGATGGTGTTATGGTGTCGTTGATGGTGTTATGGTGTGGTTGATGTTATGGTGTCGTTGATAGTGTTATGGTGTCATTGATGGTGTTATGGTGTCGTTGATGGTGTTATGGTGTCGTTGATGGTGTTATGGTGTCGTTGATGGTGTTATGGTGTGGTTGATGTTATGGAGTGGTTGATGGTGTGGTTGATGTTTTGATGTGGTTGATGTTATGGTGTCGTTGATGGTGTTATGGTGTCGTTGATGGTGTTATGGTGTCGTTGATGGTGTTATGGTGTGGTTGATGTTATGGTGTCGTTGATGGTGTTATGGTGTCATTGGTGTTATGGTGTCGTTGATGGTGTTATGGTGTCGTTGATGGTGTTATGGTGTCGTTGATGGTGTTATGGTGTGGTTGATGTTATGGAGTGTTGATGGTGTGGTTGATGTTTTGATGTGGTTGATGTTATGGTGTCGTTGATGGTGTTATGGTGTCGTTGATGGTGTTATGGTGTCGTTGATGGTGTTATGGTGTGGTTGATGTTATGGTGTCGTTGATGGTGTTATGGTGTCATTGGTGTTATGGTGTCGTTGATGGTGTTATGGTGTCGTTGATGGTGTTATGGTGTCGTTGATGGTGTTATGGTGTGGTTGATGTTATGGAGTTGTTGATGGTGTGGTTGATGTTTTGATGTGGTTGATGTTATGGTGTCGTTGATGGTGTTATGGTGTCGTTGATGGTGTTATGGTGTCGTTGATGGTGTTATGGTGACGTTGATGGTTTTATGGCGTCGATGATGGTGTTATGGTGTGGTTGATGGTGTTTTGATGTGGTTGATGTTATGGTGTCGTTGATGGTGTTATGGTGTCATTGATGGTGTTATGGTGTCGTTGATGGTGTTATGGTGTCGTTGATGGTGGAATGATGTGGGTGATGGTCATATGGTGTAGGTGATAATAATATGTGGTTGATGGTGGTATGGTGCAGGTGATAGTGGTATGTGGGTGATCGCCGTATTGTGTGGATGATGGAAGTATGGTGTGGACGAAGTAGTATGGTTTGAGTGAAGTAGTATGGTGTCTTTAAAGGTTGTATGGTGTGGGTGATGGTAGTATAAGAACATAAGAAAGAAGGAACACTGCAACAGGCCTACTGGCCCATGCGAGGCAGGTCCAATTCTCCCAATGCCTTAACCTAGTCAGGTCAGCCACATTCACTTAAGGGAGGAAACGGCATCTGACCTAGTACCACAAGTTAGTCAGGTCCAACTCACACCCACCCACACCCACTCATGTATTTATCCAACCTATTTTTAAAACTACACAACGTCTTAGCTTCTATGACGGTACTCGGGAGTTTGTTCCACTCATCCACAACTCTATTACCAAACCAGTGCTTTCCTATATCCTTCCTGAATCTGAACTTTTCCAACTTAAAACCATTGCTGCGAATCTTGTCTATGCTAGATATTTTTAGCACGCTATTTACATCCCCTTTATTAATTCCTGTTTTCCATTTATACACTTCAATCATATCTTCACTAATTCTACGCCTTTCTAGAGAGTGCAGATTCAGGGCCCTCAGTCTATCCTCATAGGGAAGATTTCTGATACATGGGATCAACTTTGTCATCCTTCTTTGTACGTTTTCCAGAGCATTTATATCCATTCTGTAATACGGTGACCAAAACTGTGCAGCATAATCTAAATGAGACCTAACAAAAGATATATAGAGTTGAAGAACAACCTGAGGACTCCTATTATTTATACTTCTTGATATGAAGCCAAGGATTCTGTTAGCTTTATTGCGAACACTTATGCACTGTTGTCTTGGTTTTAGATTACTGCTAACCAGAACTCCCAAATCCTTTTCGCAATCAGTAGTATTAAGATCTACATTATTTAGTTTATATGTGGCATGGTTATTGTCCTGTCCAATATTTAGAACTTTGCATTTATCTATATTAAACTGCATCTGCCACTTCTCCGACCACTGCATCAGTCTATTCAAATCATCCTGGAGTGCTCTAATGTCCTCATTTGAATGAATTGGACGGCATATTTTGGTGTCATCAGCAAATTTGCTTATGTCGCTATTTATTCCCTCATCTATGTCGCTTATGTAAATTGTGAACAACAAGGGGCCCAACACAGACCCCTGTGGAACACCGTTTGTGACGTGCCCCCATTCTGATTTCTCCACATTTATGCAAGCTCTCTGCTGCCTATTTGTCAACCATGCCTCTACCCAGGAAAAAATTTCTCTTCCTATTCCGTGTGCCTTAAGTTTCCTAAATTGCCTCTGATGTGGGACTGTCGAAAGCCTTACTGAAGTCCATTTACACAATATCATATTCATTACCATGATCTACCTCCTCAAACACCTTAGTGAAAAAGTTACTGTACTTACTAAGGTCCCTGTGCTTCATCTGTACCGTCAAGGTCCATCATGTCTATCTGCTCTGCTTCCATGTAAATTAGTAAGACAGTAACGCTCCTTTGTAAAACCGTGCTGAGATTCATTAATCAATTTATGCCTTTCAAGATGTCTACGAATTGCTTGGTGTGGGTGATGGCAGTATGGTGTGGGTGATGGTAGTATGGTGTGGGTGATGGTAGTATGGTGTGGGTGATGGTAGTATGTTGTGGGGTGATGGTAGTATGGTGTGGGTGATGGTAGTATGGTGTCGGTGATGGTAGTATGGTGTCGGTGATGGTAGCATGGTGTGGGTGATGGTAGTATGTTGTGGGGTGATGGTAGTATGGTGTCGGTGATGGTAGCATGGTGTGGGGTGATGGTAGTATGGTGTGGGTGATGGTAGTATGGTGTGGGTGATGGTAGTATGGTGTGGGTGATGGTAGTATGGTGTGGGTGATGGCAGTATGGTGTGGGTGATGGTAGTATGGTGTGGGTGATGGCAGTATGGTGTGGGTGATGGTAGTATGTTGTGGGGTGATGGTAGTATGGTGTGGGTGATGGTAGTATGTTGTGGGGTGATGGTAGTATGGTGTGGGTGATGGTAGTATGTTGTGGGGTGATGGTAGTATGGTGTCGGTGATGGTAGTATGTTGTGGGGTGATGGTAGTATGGTGTGGGTGATGGTAGTATGTTGTGGGGTGATGGTAGTATGGTGTCGGTGATGGTAGTATGTTGTGGGGTGATGGTAGTATGGTGTGGGTGATGGTAGTATGTTGTGGGGTGATGGTAGTATGGTGTGGGTGATGGTAGTATGTTTTGGGGTGATGGTAGTATGGTGTGGGTGATGGTAGTATGGTGTGGGTGATGGTAGGATGGTATGGGTGATGGTAGTATGGTGTGGGTGATGGTGGTATTGTGCGGTAGATGGTGGTATTGTGTGGTTGATGGTGGTATTGTGTGGTTGATGGTGGTAAGGTGTGGGTGATGGTAGTATTGTGTGGTTCATGGTAGTATTGTTTCGCTGATGGTAGTAGTGTGTGGTTGATGGTAGTATTGTGTGGTTGATGGTAGTAGGGTGGGTGATGGTGGTATGGTGTAGGTGATGGTAGTAAAGTGGTTGACGGAGGTATGGTGTATGTGATATTAGTTGGGTGGGTGATGGTGGTATGGCGTTGGTGATAGTAGTAGGGTGAGGGTGATAGCAGTATGGTGGTGATGATGGAAGTAGAGTGAGGGTGATAGCAGTATGGTGGTGGTGATGGTAGTAGAATGAGGGTGATAGCAGTATGGTGGTAGTAATATTAGTAGGGTGAGGGTGATAGCAGTATGGTGGTGGTGATGGTAGTAGGGAGGGTGATAACAGTATGGTGGTGGTGATGGTAGTAGGGTGAGGGTGATAGCAGTATGGTGGTGGTGATGGTTGCAGGGTGAGGGTGATAGCAGTATGGTGGTGGAGATGGTAGTAGGGTGAGGGTGAGCAGTATAGTGGTGGTGATGGTAGCAGGGTGAGGGTAATAGCAGTATTGTGGTTGTGATAGTAGCAGGGTGAGGGTGATAGCAGAATGGTGGTGGGGATGGTAGTAAGGTGAGGGTGATAGCAGTATGGTGGTGGTGATGGTAGCTGGGTGAGGGTGATAGCAGTATGGTGGTGGTGATGGTAGCAGGGTGAGGGTGATAGCATAATGGTGGTGGTGATGGTAGTAGGGTGAGGGTGATAGTAGTATGGTGGTGGTGATAACAGTATGGTTGTGGTGATAGCAGTATGGTGGTGGTGATAGCAGTATGGTGGTGGTGATAGCAGTATGGTGGTGGTGACAGCAGTATGGTGGTGGTGATATGAGTATGGTGGTGGTGATAGGAGTATGGTGGTGGTGATAGGAGTATGGTGGTGGTGATAGGAGTATGGTGGTGGTGATAGGAGTATGGTGGTGGTGATAGGAGTATGGTGGTGGTGATAGGAGTATGGTGGTGGTGATAGTAGTATGGTGGTGGTGATAGCAGTATGGTGGTGGTGATAGCAGTATGGTGGTGGTGATAGCAGTATGGTGGTGGTGATAGCAGTATGGTGGTGGTGACAGCAGTATGGTGGTGGTGATATGAGTATGGTGGTGGTGATAGCAGTATGGTGGTGGTGATTGCAGTATGGTGGTGGGGATAGCAGTATGGTGGTGGTGATAGCAGTATGGTGGTGGTGATAGCAGTATGGTGGTGGTGATAGCAGTATGGTGGTGGTGATAGCAGTATGGTGGTGGTGATAGCAGTATGGTGGTGGTGATAGCAGTATGGTGGTGGTGATAGCAGTATGGTAGTGGTGATAGCAGTATGGTGGTGGTGATAGCAGTATGGTGGTGGTGATAGCACTATGGTGTTCTGTCATGAAAAAAGAGCGTGGTTGCTCGTCTCTTGTCATTACTTTTCTGAATATTTTGTTTTCATTATACAAACATTGCATTCACAAATATAAGCAAATCAATTATAATTCCCAGCAAGAATCTGCCGAAATGGAAAATCTCCCAGCTTTTTAGGCTGAAAAGGAAGTTGCTGTGCCCTCAGTTTGGTTCTCATGCCGCTAACAACACTTCACCATTGTGCTGTGATCCAGGGTAACGGAGGGGTGCTTTTTATAAATGTCTTTTTGCTTTCCCTCTTATCCTTGCGTTATCATTTGTTGCTGTCTTGCTTAGTTCTCTCTTCTGCTCTCCTACTGTTTTTTAAGTATGTTTCTCATGTTCTTTTACTGCTAGCTTTTGCTACAGAACTCAAAATGTGAACCATGACCCTGTGTGTTTCGTTTTCTAGTTCCTCATTGCTGGCATCAATCTGTTTCGCCCTTGCCTATTAAAAATGATAAGTGAATAATGAATAGCATTGTGTCAGTTTCGCGAATAACGGACGAAGGATCGAGTATACTCGTTTTCATGAACTATATATGTAACTCACACTTCCTCTGTGCTCCACATACACTATACGTTGAAATTTAACAGCCTTTTCCGATGTCCACATGTTTCCCTTTGTACGTGTCCTCTCCTGTATGTATCTGACGTGACACACACTTGACTGTCGTTCGGGTTATTCCCCCGGAAGGAGAATCGAGCCTCCACACAATTACACAATTCACATGATTTTCTTACAGTACGTATTTCGTATACAGGAAGTGAATAAGTGTGTTTGCTGTGTGACCCTTAAGGACTTAGCACATTCCATGAATAACGATCCGTGTACAGAGTACCGTGTACGTGTGCCTTGTGTCGATGGAAGTACACGGGCAGAGCTATAACACGTACCCAGGCGGACGTGTGTTCGTGGGGCCGTGGGCTGGAAAAGAGGATTTTGTGAGCATTGTGTCGCCTTGGAGACCCGGCAGCAGCAGGGAGGACGGATGTGTTGCTAGTGTTGGTGAAGTGTTGCTGGTATTTGTGAAATGTTGCTGGTGTTAGTGAAATGTTTCTGGTGTTGGTGAAGTGTTGTTGGTGTAGGGGAAATGTTGGTGTTGGTAAAATGTCGCTGGTATAGGAAAAGTGCGCTGCTGGTGACGGGTGAAGTGCTGCTGGTGACGGGTTTGACGGTGGTACTGATGGTGGTTTTGTTCAAGCAGAAGTAGTAGCGTAAGTATAGCGGTGTCATTACTTGTTTATTTCCTGAAATTAAATTAACTTCTCTTTCCTAATACCTGTCCAATTTAGAAAATAACTAATACTTTATATAAACTTTCTTGCTTTTTATTTTATTTTACTCAAGATTATCTCATAGTTCAGATTATCCAGACTTGATAAGTCTGTCATCAGTAATATCAAATATTGGATTAATTTACAATGCTAATAAAATCATAATAAATTAATCTCATGTCTAAGGCAGATATAGATAAAAATATTTAAATAGTGACTTGCTTAACCTTGAGCACTAATTGAGTAAATAAAACTCCAAACCAACGTACTGTATGTGTATTAGTCCTCTCTTAACTCTAAATAGTTCAATCTGAACCATAGAAATAATTACCAAATTCTCTGGAGACATGAAGTCCCCCACTGCGTCCAGTATATACTCGGGAGACTCCAAGTCCCAACTAGTTCCACACAGGTAGCAGTTTTAAAACATAAGCAACCTCAGCAGGAGAAAATACCATCTAGGAACCAGCACGCCCTATATGTGGACAACAACCATCAAAGTCCGCAAAGTAACAATATCATTTTAACAAGACCAGGCTCAGCAACTTACTAGATCCCAGACTGACAGTACACAAATATTCGGTCAGGGTTATGTGTAAACACTATGCTTCTGCACATTAATAAACTGACTTATTAGTACCAGGTAATTCTCGTGGGTGGGGGAAGGGGTATGTGTTGGCAAGGCAACCGAGGTGTGTAGCCAAGAGAGATACCTTCTATTATATACTCAGCAACACTACAGAGTTGAGCAGAGATTAGACAGCTGGAAACACGTAGATCCCTCAAGCCCAGACACAGATGATCTCAACGAGGTCACAAGCAGAATAGAGGTGAGCTAAGGTCTACCTGGATTGTGTTCGGAGGATCGAGGCCCCCGCGGCCCGGTCCCAGACTAGGCCTCCCCGCGGATGACCTGATCAACCAGGGTGTTGGTGCGGGCCGAGCGAAATCCAGCGGAAGCACCGCAACTCGGCTGATCAGCAACTTACTTGAGAAACTTATCCAGTTCCTTCTTGAAGACAGACAGAGGTCTGTTGGTAATGTTACAAAATTACACGATATCTATTAGTAATAGACATCTCCAGTGAACACTAGAAAGGATAGCCCTTCTAGCATCCAGCCTGTTACTGGGCTTTTGTAACAAAGTCAGTATCCTGGTTCAGTTATCCGACATATTATTAATATCACCATTGGATCCCAACTGGTAGGATACTAACCAAACAGATGGTTTTAAAATGTTTATTATCAAAGTGAGAAAATCTAGGGTAGCAAAGTAAATCAAATATAAAGATATTATTTAAGATATCAATTAGGAGGTTAGCTCCTACACTGCTCTCATATACAATGACTGTGCTGAGGGGACATATATCCAAATGACTCTGAAGTACCATCAGGTACAATGACAGTAAGTACAATAATACAGATATATGCAAATAAGAATATATGTTTGTATGAGTGAGCTCCCGGTAACTCTGAGACTCGACTCAACCAGTGTCCGACTGAACTTCTCATAAGCTAGCTTCTCTAACAAACTGACAATCTGAACAGCTTGATTGACCAGTAAAATGACCAATTCGCAGAACAGCAATATAACAGGCAACAGCAACACAGCGTCAGGAACAAGGAGATAGAAAATCGACCCTAACTGGGGACCATCAATAGATCCTTCAAAACAGTCACAAAACTCCCTTTCTACTGAAGCTAGGTTCAGCATAAACAATCCCAAACTGTGGCGGTGCACAGATGCCTTATCGAATTAGGTCAGGAGCTGTAGCTAGAGACCTGAGTTATTAAAGAGTGTTAATGTGACACACAACCCAGAAAAACGTCGAAAATCACTGTCTAGTCTATCCTCTGTGAACAGAGTTACACAGAGTCCTGAGAAGTATGTTTCGTCTCACCACCGAACACATACTCTACCACACAGAGTCTAAATGGCGAGAAAACAAGCAGGGACAGGAGAGGGGTGTTGTCTCAACGATGTCCAGCTGCGTAGTGCTCTCGAGGAAGGAGCAGCAGCCACCCACCTCGGGTGGAATCACGTGACTCCTCCCAGCAACAAGCCTAGAGTCATAATTTATAATATTACATCCTACCTAATAAACATATGTAAGTAAAATAATGTCAAATAATAGTCCAATAATAATATAAAGCTCGATATTAACGATTTAGCTATTATCGAGAATATCAGCAATATAAAATTATAGAAAATGGAAAATATACATTATAAACAGATATATACATTGAGGCCCATTCTGGGGCCGCAATATTATTCCCCCTCAAGCATGAAGGGAAGACGTTGAAAAATCTTGGTTTCTTCACACATATTGAGTTTTCCCTCAGTGTACTTATTGCATTTCTGCTTCTCACTGGGGGTATTTTGAACCGTCTACCAAGTCTCTTACTTTCACGGGGAACAATTTGAGTGAGCAGAGTTGGGGCCAATCCCTCTAGAATTTTCCAGAGCGTATATTACTGCTCTCGCCTTCGTTCCAAGGTGTAAAAGTCTGGGGACTTCAAACGTTCCCAGTAATTTAGGTGCGAAGGTTCTCTGCACATTATCCAGGTATGCAGTTTTACTTGCCTTGAACGGAACTTTTGAAGTACGACAGTACTACAGTACAACAGTACTACAGTACGACAGCACTACAGTACGACAGTACTACAGTACGACAGTACTACAGCCTAGAGAGAACAAATAACTTCAAAAGCATTATTACTGAATCTTGTTCTCAGGAAACATATTGTCAGTGCCTCGCTGGAACACATTATTTCAGCTTGGAGATTTGCTGTGTCCTCTATGAATGCTACTCTCATACCAAGGATTATATGGTGTTGTCGTGCCGAATAGGTAAAACTTAAGATTTTGGCTTAAATAGCAATGCTCTTCTTGCTGAATAAGGCAAGCGAAAATTTGTGTATGCAATAATTTCGAGAAAATCATTCTGAATCTAACGAAAAAATATATATATATTATTGTGTTTGTTTATTATTAAATTATTGTAAACTTATCAAATATATTTAGTTGGATTAGGCTAAATTAAATTGCGCTTGTTTTAATAAGGTTAGGTAAGATTTCTAAGGTTCTTTTGGTACAAAATTATTAATTTTTTACATTAACATAAATGGAAAAAAAATATCTTTAAACGTATTAGAGAAAATGTTAGAGTTTTTGCTAATTGACCAGTTTTACTTATTCGGCACGACAGTGTAATGATTTACACCGCTGTCTATGTCGATTTTAAGAATGAGAAAGAAAACGGGAGCAAGTACTGTGCCTTGGGAAACAGAGCTTTCCACTATGGCGGCTTCCGATTTCACTCTGTTTACTATTACACTCTGGGTTTTATTTGTTAGAAAATTAAATATCCATCTGCCCACTTTTCCGTTAATTCCTTTTGTACGCATTTTGTGAGGTATAACATCATGACCGCACTTATTAAATAAACACTTTGGCAAAGTCTGTGTCATAATGGTCCAGTAGTTTCGAGAGGAGGGAGCGACCTGCTCTAAACTTATGCTGCCTTGGGCTGTGCAAATTTTGCGAATTCGTGTGGTTTGTAATTTTTTTTCTAAAACTCTTTCAAGGATTTTTAATGTGGGACATCAGTGGTATCGGTCTATAGATTTCTGTTGTTTTAAATGACTGTTGAATGACCCCAGTATCTAGGTTTCCTCTCCATAGAGTATTTCAGGTACGTGATACGGGCTTCTTGCCATTCTTGATGAACATGGAGTTCCATGACCGCATGGGCATGCTGTCAATGGCTTATTCTAAGTGCGGTTAGGGTTATGTGTGAAATTTTGGATATGTCGACAAAGTTTTGAATCTCGTCCATGGAAAATTAATTCGGATTGTCAACTTTTAGTCTAGTTAATAACTCACTGAACATTGAATGACATTGAAACCTCAGTATTTCACTCATTTCTTTATTATCGTTAGTGTAAGTTCCATTTTGTTTGAGCTAGTGACCGATACTCGATGTGATTTTTGCCCTGGGTTTTGAATACGAAAAGTATTTTGGATTTCTTTCAGTTACGTTAATTGCTTTTTGCTTCCTCTGTCTTCCTGATTCATTAGAATTGTGTTCATTGTTTTCTATTTCTCTAAACTGTTTCCTTTCAAACTACAGATAATGCCACAGAATTGATCCTCTCTAGACATTGGTTCGGATTCATGTTATTCAATATATCTTCCCAACATGTTTAATTAAAATCATAATTTATTCGATCAAAGTTGATGTTCTTGTAGTTAAAGTTGAATTTACTGAAGAAACCCTCATGACCATTTGCTGAAGACACCTTCATGACCATTTGCTGAAGACACCCTCATGACCATTTGCTGAAGACACCTTCATGACCATTTGCTGAAGACACCCTCATGACCATTTGCTGAAGACACCCTCATGACCATTTGCTGAAGACACCCTCATGACCATTTGCTGAAGACACCCTCATGACCATTTGTTGAAGACACCTTCATGACCATTTGCTGAAGACACCCTCATGACCATTTGTTGAAGACACCTTCATGACCATTTGCTGAAGACACCCTCATGACCATTTGTGTTTTGCTGCTCAAATTCCGTGAGCTTCAGTCTTTACCATCATGACTTCTACCACATCATTTTGTGCTGTTAAATAACTCAGTCGCATCTAAGTAGATTGTACCCTGGTATCTACATTTCGTTGCTGAGGATGCAGTAAATTAAGACAGTCTTTAATATGTGTCTGCTGTTATGTTGGGGATTGTTTTTGTTGGCATTAATATGTGGCACTGATGAGCGAGCCACCGACATTGTTATCAGTACATCATGGCTCCGAGGTGATGATACAGTCGCATATCTTGCCATTCTGTTTAACTTCCTGAAAATAAGGAGAAGCTAAACACTGTCTGTCCCTGTAAACAAGGATATTAAGGTAAACCCAGGTGTGTATGACAGGTGTGGACACTCAAGAAGCCAGACGTTGACTTTCTGTAAGCAAGGCTGTAGAGGTGAGCCAAGGTGTGCATGGTGATAACGGAGGTGTGCACATGAAACGAACCAGTCGATGTCTGCTCCTGCAGGCAGGGAAGAGACACTATAGTCTTGTTGACATTCTGCCCTGAAGGAGCCAGCAGTTCTGGCCTCTGGTAAAACTTACCCATCAAATATACAAAAACTATCCTTCCTATTAAAATTACTAAACACATACATAAATATTTTACTATTCACAAGAGAAAAGAATCATATTAGTATTTTCAAATAACATCTTTCGCTTATGTTAAGGCTAGTGGTGAATTCCAAGAAAAGCGTCCCATCAGAAAATAAGCAGCCACTCAGGACGTGATGGTGTTGGAGATAATGGTAATGGTGTTGAAGGTGAGGATAATGGTGTTGGAGAGAGGATAATGGTGTTAGAGTGAGAATAATGGTGTTGGAGTGAGAATAATGGTGTTTGAGTGAGGATAATGGTGTTGTAGTGAGGATAATGGTGTTGGAGTGAGGATAATGGTGTTGGAGGTGAGGATAATGGTGTTGGAGTGAGGATAATGGTGTTGGAGGTGAGGATAATGGTGTTGGAGGTGAGGCAGGGGAAGTACATGACGTTGTGGAGTAGGTGAGGGCCAGGTAGTAGCAGGTAGGGCCGGGAAGTAGCAGGTGAGGGCCGGGTAGTGAGGTGAGGCCGGGTAGTAGCAGGTGAGGAGCAGGGTAGAAGTAGCAGGTGAGGGCCGGGAGTAGCAGTGAGGAAGTAGCAGGTGAGGGCCGGGAGTAGCAAGCAGTAGCAGGTGAGGGCCGGGGTAAGTAGCAGGTGAGGGCCGGGAGAGCAGGGAGGGCCGGGTAGCGGTGAGGGCCGGGTAAGTAGCAGGTGAGGGCCGGGTAGTAGCAGGTGAGGGCCGGGAAGTAGCAGGTGAGGGCCGGGGAAGAGCAGGTGAGGGCCGGAAGTAGCAGGTGAGGGCCGGGTAAGTAGCAGGTGAGGGCCGGGGTAAGTAGCAGGTGAGGGCCAGGGTAGTAGCAGGTGAGGGCCGGTAGTAGCAGGTGAGGGCCGGGGTAAGTAGCAGGTGAGGGCCGGGACAGGAGGGCCGGTAAGTAGCAGGTGAGGGCCGGAGTAGCAGGTGAGGGCCGGTAGAGCAGGTGAGGGCCGGGTAAGTAGCAGGTGAGGGCCGGGTAAGTAGCAGGTGAGGCCGGGGTAAGTAGCAGGTGAGGGCCGGGTAAGTAGCAGGTGAGGGCCGGGTAAGTAGCAGGTGAGGGCCGGGGTAAGTAGCAGGTGAGGGCCGGGGTAAGTAGCAGGTGAGGGCCGGGGAAGTAGCAGGTGAGGGCCGGGTAAGAGCAGGTGGCCGGGTAAGTAGCAGGTGAGGGCCGGGTAAGTAGCAGGTGAGGGCCGGGGGTCAGGAGGCCGGTAAGTAGCAGGTGAGGGCCGGGGTAAGTAGCAGGTGAGGGCCGGGGTAAGTAGCAGGTGAGGGCCGGGGTAAGTAGCAGGTGAGGGCCGGGGTAAGTAGCAGGTGAGGGCCGGGGTAGAGTAGCAGGTGAGGGCCGGGGTAAGTAGCAGGTGAGGGTCAGGGGTAAGTAGCAGGTGAGGGCCGGGGTAAGTAGCAGGTGAGGGCCGGGGTAAGTAGCAGGTGAGGGCCGGGTAAGTAGCAGGTGAGGGCCGGGTAAGTAGCAGGTGAGGGCCGGGGTAAGTAGAGCAGGTGAGGGCCGGGTAAGTAGCAGGTGAGGCCGGGGTAAGTAGCAGGTGAGGGCCGGGTAAGTAGCAGGTGAGGGCCGGGGTAAGTAGCAGGTGAGGGCCGGGGTAAGTAGCAGGTGAGGGCCGGGTAAGTAGCAGGTGAGGGGCCGGGGTAAGTAGCAGGTGAGGCCGGGGTAAGTAGCAGGTGAGGGCCAGGGTAAGTAGCAGGTGAGGGGCCGGGGTAAGTACAGGTGAGGGCCGGGGTAAGTAGCAGGTGAGGGCCGGGGTAAGTAGCAGGTGAGGGCCGGGGTAAGTAGCAGGTGAGGGCCGGGGTAAGTAGCAGGTGAGGGCCGGGGTAAGTAGCAGGTGAGGGCCGGGGTAAGTAGCAGGTGAGGGCCGGGGTAAGTAGCAGGTGAGGGCCGGGGTAAGTAGCAGGTGAGGGCCGGGGTAAGTAGCAGGTGAGGGCCGGGGTAAGTAGCAGGTGAGGGCCGGGGTAAGTAGCAGGTGAGGGCCGGGGTAAGTAGCAGGTGAGGGCCGGGGTAAGTAGCAGGTGAGGGCCGGGGTAAGTAGCAGGTGAGGGCCGGGGAAGTAGCAGGTGAGGGGCCAGGGGTAAGTAGCAGGTGAGGGCCGGGGTAAGTAGCAGGTGAGGGCCGGGGTAAGTAGCAGGTGAGGGCCGGGGTAAGTAGCAGGTGAGGGGCCGGGGTAAGTAGCAGGTGAGGGGCCGGGGTAAGTAGCAGGTGAGGGCCGGGGTAAGTAGCAGGTGAGGGGCCGGGGTAAGTAGCAGGTGAGGGCCGGGGTAAGTAGCAGGTGAGGGCCGGGGTAAGTAGCAGGTGAGGGGCCGGGGTAAGTAGCAGGTGAGGGCCGGGGTTCCTGCAAGAAGTTTCTTGACCCCCTTCCTCTACTTCCCTCTCCCTCCACTAACCCCTCCATCTCCCCATTCCTCTACTTCCCCTCTTCCCTCCACTAACCCCTCCATCTCCCCATTCCTCTACTTCCCCTCTCCCCTCCACTAACTTCTCCATCTCCTCCTTCATCTGATTATCATATTCCCCTCCTTTTCTCTTTGAACGCCTCCTTGCCCTCCTCATCTTCCTCTAATTAATCCTCCTCCCCTTCCTCCTCCTCCTCCCCTCCCACTCCTCCTCTTCTCCTCCTCCTCCTACTCTTCCTCCTCCTCCTTCTCCTCCTCTTCTTCTTCCTCCTCCTCCTCCTCTTCTTCTTCCTCCTCCTCCTTCTCCTCCTCTTCCTCCTCTTCTTCTCTTCCTACTCTTCCTCCTCCTCCTTCACCTCCTCCTCATCTCCCTATTCTTCCTCCTCCTCCTTCACCTCCTCCTCCAGCAACACAGACACGAGAGACTGTGCTTGATTCCTCTGGATTCATTTCCTTTAACATAATGAAAAGCAGATCTTGTTTAAGACTTGCGGCGATGTGGGTGGAGGTGTGGGTGGAGGTGTGGGTGGAGTGGGTGGTGTGGGTGGTGTGGGTGGGTGTGGGTGGAGGTGTGGGTGGTGTGGGTGGAGGTGTGGGTGGAGGTGTGGGTGGTGTCGGTGGAGGTGTGGGTGGTGTGGGTGGTGTGGGTGGAGGTGTGGGTGGTGTCGGTGGAGGTGTGGGTGGAGGAATGTTAGTGAGAAGTGCAGTAGAGAATCGTCTGTCTGTAGGGTTACCTCCCAGTAGATACCTCCCAGTAGTTACCTCCCAGTGGTTACCTCCCATGAGTCACCTTCAAGTAGATACCTCCCAGTAGTTACCTTCCATTGGTTACCTCTCAGTAGTTACTTCCCAGTAGTTATCTCCCTGCAGCTACCTCCCAGCACCTACCTCCCAGCATCTACCTCCCAGCAGCTACCTCCCAGCACCTACCTCCCAGCACCTACCTCCCTGCAGCTACCTCCCAGCACCTACCTCCCAGCAGCTACCTCCCAGCACCTACCTCCCAGCAGCTACCTCCCTGCAGCTACCTCCCAGCACCTACCTCCCAGCACCTACCTCCCTGCAGCTACCTCCCAGCACCTACCTCCCAGCAGCTACCTCCCAGCACCTACCTCCCAGCAGCTACCTCCCAGCAGCTACCTCCCAGCAGCTACCTCCCAGCAGCTACCTCCCAGCAGCTACCTCCCAGCATCTACCTCCCAGCACCTACCTCCCTGCAGCTACCTCCCAGCACCTACCTCCCAGCAGCTACCTCCCAGCACCTACTTCAGCATTTACCTCCCAGCAGCTACCTCCCAGCAGCTACCTCCCAGCACCTACCTCCCTGCAGCTACCTCCCAGCACCTACCTCCCAGCAGCTACTTCCCAGCACCTACCTCCCAGCAGCTACCTCCCAGCACCTACTTCAGCATTTACCTCCCAGCAGCTACCTCCCAGCACCTACTTCAGCATTTACCTCCCAGCAGCTACCTCCCAGCACCTACTTCAGCATTTACCTCCCAGCAGCTACCTCCCAGCACCTACCTCCCAGCAGCTACCTCCCAGCAGCTACCTCCCAGCACCTACCTCCTGCAGCTACCTCCCAGCACCTACCTCCCAGCACCTACCTCCCAGCACCTACCTCCCAGCAGCTACCTCCCAGCACCTACTTCAGCATTTACCTCCCAGCAGCTACCTCCCAGCACCTACTTCAGCATTTACCTCCCAGCAGCTACCTCCCAGCAGCTACCTCCCAGCAGCTACCTCCCAGCAACTACCTCCCAGCACCTTCCTCCCAGCAGCTACCTCCCAGCAGCTACCTCCCAGCACCTACTTCAGCATTTACCTCCCAGCAGCTACCTCCCAGCACCTACCTCCCAGCAGCTACCTCCCAGCAGCTACCTCCCAGCACCTACCTCCCTGCAGCTACCTCCCAGCACCTACCTCCCAGCAGCTACCTCCCAGCACCTACCTCCCAGCAGCTACCTCCCAGCAGCTACCTCCGGGGAGGGGGGAGGCTCTAGCTCCTGGAACTCACCATATATTTTAAGCATTTTCCTTTCTTTCTTCATGTAAAATCACATTTAACTTAACAATTTTTCCTTTGCCTATTTTTAAAATAATTTGGAATTAGTTAGGAACTATACAAAAATTTCTGTGCTATATATTTCAAGTATTATACGTTATTTGTTACTAATGAACGTAATATGTGAAGTTGTGGGGCTACCCAGGTAGGGAATAAGGGAGGAGACATGGAGTGAGGGAGAGAGGAAGAGAGAGAGAGAGGGACACAGAAAGAGAGAGAGAGAGAGAGAGGGACACAGAGAGAGAGAGAGAGAGAGAGAGAGCAGGGAGAGAGAGAGAGGGAGAGAGAGAGAGGGAGACAGGGAGAGAGAGAGGGAGACAGGAAGAGAGAGAGAGGGAGACAGGAAGATAGAGAGAGGGAGACAGGAAGAGAGGGAGAACTGGCTATTTCTTGCTGAATACTTTGTCATCATTTGACTGCACCGAAATTTTAGTTGTGAGAGACATATCAATAAGAGAATAATGTTATATTGTGTATAAAATCACAGGAATTATCATTATCATTAACCAAGTTTATTCTCCAAACTACATTTTAAGGAGAGAATTTGAACAAAATCTTAACTGGTAGGCGGGATTCCTCAGTGGAAGTAGGTCATACCCAAAGAGATGGGTTAGTTGTAGTAGTAGTTGTCGTAGCCGTGACGAAGGTTATGTACAGGTCCTCAGAATCAAGATTCCAAGATTCCATTGACTATGTGACTACACGTCCCTTTCCACCTGACGTTAGTATATAAGCACCAGCCTCCTTGTCTCTGCTCCAGAAACTCAACGACTTCGGTGCTGTTCACACCACTCCAAGGCCGAGGGACTGATTACCTCATGTTTTGTATATAGTTCTACTGTCTTCATATAATGTCCTAGAATTTGTATTGATAAAGCCACTGGATGGCGAAACGTTTACAATAAAGATACCCAGATGTTGCACATGTGTCTTTATTTCATACTAGTAACCTGTTGTCG
This sequence comes from Cherax destructor, assembly GCA_009830355.1. Lineage (NCBI taxonomy): Eukaryota > Metazoa > Arthropoda > Malacostraca > Decapoda > Parastacidae > Cherax > Cherax destructor. The sequence continues at coordinate 45,494 of WNWK01011743.1, read as the reverse complement.
GGGTTGCAGGCCTTGCCTAACCCTCTCTCTCTATAGCTGTTGCTGGTGGTGGCAAAATGCTTTCTCTCTGTTCTGTCATCTCGGGTGATTTAGACTGTTTTTGGTAGAGTATGTCTCCGTTGGTGACCTGGGACATACATCTCGTAACTCTGGGCAACTCCTTCACAGAGCATTATATAGACTAAGTGATATTTGATGTTTTCAGAGTCATGTTATGTAGACACTCTTAATATCTCTGGTTTCCAGTTCAATTTTCAACCTACATTTGTTCTGGCATCTACATATTGTCGTAGTCGGGGAATTTAGGAGTGCTGAACTCAGTTTCAGTAATAAAGTAGTTTTATGCATTTTGTGTAGGATCTGTTAAAGATCCACAGTTAGGGTCGTTTTCGGTCTCCTTAGATTCCTTGCCTGACGCTGTTCTGTTCACTGCTGCTTCGACCATTATTGCTGTTTGGCGAACGGGTCGTTATATTGTTCAAGCAAGCTGTTTGAATGCCTTGTTGGTTGAGATGTTAGATTATTTAGGGACTTGTTGTCAGTCACAGTATAAGTCTAAGTCGAGTTGAGTCTTACTGAGTCATACAGAGTATTACCAAGCACATACACACATTCACTAATATTACTTATATTTCTCGTATATTAATGAGTGAATCTTAGCAACGTACCAGACGGTACTTAAGAGTAGCACAGTTATTAAATGTGCCTTTAGCACTTTATAGTTATATATACAAAATAACTATGATATATATGTATAACAAGTTATACTCCAAGAGTAGTGTAGGAGCTTATCTCCTTAATTATACCAACTGTATTAACTGTAATTATTACCACCTAGACACCTTTGTTATTAAAGATCTAAACTTTTATTTCGTTAGTTAATATTTAACCAGTTGTAATCCCAAAGCGCTACTGGAAAGCTTCTTAGTTTTAAAGGTTAACTGGACTACCTGGAGTCTACCTGGAGGGCATTGCGGGGATCGACGTCCCCGCGGCCCGGTCTATGACCAGGCCTCCCGGTGTAACAGGGCCTGATCAACGAGGCTGTTACTGCTGGCTGCACGTAGTCCAACGTACGAACCACAGCCCGGCTGATCAGGCTGACTTTAGGTATCTGTCCAGCTCCCTCTTCAAGACAACCAGAGGTCTTCTGGTAATGCCCATAATGGCTGGTGGGAGGCTGTTGAACAGTCTTGGGGCACGGACACTTATTGTGTTTTCTCTTAGTGTACCAGTGGCGCCCTTAATTTTCACTGGGGGTACGTTGCACCGTCTGGAGTGATTTGTGTGTGCATATTAGGGACCAGTCCCTCCAGAATCTTCCAGGTGTAGATTATGATATATCTCTCTCGCCTGCGCTCCAGTGAATATAAGTCTAGTGCTTCCAGGCGTTCCCAGTACTTAAGGTGTTTGATGGAACTTATACGTGCAGTAAGGTTCTCTGTACATTCTCTAGATCTGCAATTTCACCTGCCTTGAATGGGGATGTTAATGTACAGCAGTATTCTAGCCTAGAGAGAACAAGTGATTTAAAAAGGATCATCATTGGCTTAGCATCTCTTGTCTTGAATGTTCTCATTATCCATCCTATCAATTTCCTCACAGATGTGATAGTGGTATTGTTGTGGTCCTTGAAGGTGAGGTCTTCGGGCATTACCACACCCAGGTCCTTCACATTACTTTTCCGCTCTATTGTGTGATTAGAGTTTGTAATATACTCAGTCCTAGCTATTATTTCCTCCAGTTTTCCATAACGGAGTAGTTGGAATTTGTCTTCATTGAACATCATATTGTTCTCTGTTGCCCATTGGAAAACTTGGTTTATATCTTCTTGGAGATTTGCTGTGTCCTCAATAGATGACACTCTCATGCAGATCCTAGAATCATCTGCAAATGATGATACAGTGCTGTGGTTTACATCTCTGTCTATGTCTGATATGAGAATGAGGAACAGGATAGGTGCGAGTACTGTGCCTTGTGGGACAGAGCTCTTCACTATGGCAGCATCCGATTTAACTCTGTTTACCAGTACTCTTTGTGTTCGATTGGTTAGGAAGTTGAAGATCCATCTGCCTACTTTGCCTGTTATCCCTTTAGCACGCATTTTGTGTGCTATTACACCATGATCGCACTTGTCAAAGGCTTTTGCAAAATCTGTGTATACTACATCTGCATTCTGTTTGTTTTCCAGAGCATCTAAGACCATATCAGAGTGGTCTAGCAGTTGCGAGAGGCAAAAATCAGAAACATGCTAGATGCTAGAAGGGGATCAATAACCTAGTATTCTCTGGAGATGTCTATACTTTATAGATATCGCATTTTGTAACAGATATGATACTTCACGCGCTGTGATAACAGTTTTGTTGCCACCTGCATTCGTGATTCTATGAAAGATATTTTCGCTAAATACCACACCATTTCTTGCAAACTATTTCTTTTAAACCATTTCTTGCAAACCATCTCTTGAAATTAAGACAGTAGAACTATATACAAAAGATGAGGTAATCAGTCCCTCGGTCTTGGAGTTGGTGTGAACATCACCGAAGTCGTTGAGTTTGTGGAGCAGAGGCAAGGAGGCTGGCGCTTATATACTAACGTCAGGTGGAAAGGGACGTGTAGCAGACGAGGGCATAGTCACTGGTAGGCGGGATTCCCCAGTGGAAGTAGGTCATACCCAAAGAGATGGGTTACCAGTCTGCTACACGTCCCTTTCCACCTGACGTTAGTATATAAGCACCAGCCTCCTTGCCTCTGCTCCTAAAAATCCCATTCCAGTAGTTAGACTGTTGGGTTTAGTCCTGACTCTTTCTCTTCTCCTTCAGCTCTTCCTCTCACCGGCTATTCTTCGTCTGTCCCCACTTCCCCCTCGCCCCTAGTGGGTCCTTACATGTGAGTCCGAACTGAACTGAACTCTGCTCCAGAACCTCCACGACTTCGGTGCTGTTCACACCACTCCAAGGCCGAGGGATTGATTACCTCATGTTTTGTATATAGTTCTACTGTGTTCACATAATGTCCTAGAATTTGTATTGATAAAGCCACTGGAGGGCGAAACGTCTACAATAAAGATACCCAGATGTTACACATGTGTCTTAATTTCATATTGTCGGTATTGTATACCAATTATGTACAAACCATCTCTTGTACACATAAGTGATTATAATAAACAGGCATTTTAAAACTTTATTTTCCAAACAATGGATTTCGAAATAATAGAACATAAATACACATTAAATATTTATTAAACGTAGTTTAGAGACATGTATTTTCTCACAATGCACGTTATAAACATAGCAAATTTAAAGAAAATACATTATATATACACAATACTGTTACAATTGCCAAGTACATTATAACTAAGATACACACAGAAAACCTAATATATATTATACACACAATGCATTTATTGCATGGATATATAAAAATAAATTCAATCCAATGCACATTACAAGTCAGACTATTACAAGAAACAGATCAATACATATGAAAAATACACTTCCGTCACGTTCATGATTATAGTAAATGTCAGAACACCACAAAATATCTTTCAGAGATACACACAATACATTATTACTCAGTGACATATAAGGAAATGCTAGAGAGAGAGCGAGAGAGAGATGGGGAGGGAGAGAGACGGAAGCAGACAGGGAGGGAGATAGATAGGTCAAGCTCTCACTTGAGCACTGTAATCCACACCCATCACCGAAAACAAGTAATTTCTGGTTTTAGAACCCTATTTTTTTTTAAATTTCTCATTATATAAACACAAATGAGAAAAATCTGTAATTGCAATGAATAAATATCGTAGCAAAAGTAACAATTATGCAGTAAGTTGGATCATTTTAAGCTTTAATCTTTTAGTCTACAAAACGAACAAAATATATGGGTTATAACATCGTAATTCAGTGACCTGTGACAATTCTAGTCCGGCGGAACAGGAAACTGGTGGCGGAGGAAGCGTACGGTCGATGGCAAAACACATCCTTTTGTAACAGTTGGTATTGACAACCTGGACGTGTTCAACTGACCAGTAATGTACAGTAGGTGAAGCTGCGATGGGTAGCACTTTCTTTTTTTTACACAGATCAGTTTTACAAGCTAAGAGCTGTTATCTTATCTCTGCTCATTTCAAAGCCCAGTACTATCTGAAGTACACTACCCCCCCCCCCCACTAGGATGCGACCCCACACCAGTCGGCTGACACCCAGGTACCTACTTGATGCTAAGTGAACAGGGGCAGCAGGCGTAAGGAAATACGCCCAATGTTTCCCCCCAGTACCGGAGATCGAACCCCGGACACTCAAGTGTGTGAGCTGAGTGCGCTACCAACCGAGCTTCGGGACACCTTTTAGCAGTAATACTTAGCAGCATTCAGGATTCTGGGGTGTAGTGTACTTTATTTTGAGGTCCTCATAATTAGCATTCCATCATCCACCTATACTGGAGTTAACGTCTTATCAGAAGCTGGTGGCGGGACTGTATCTAGTGTCTCTCTTCACAACTTTCTCTTACTGAAAGTAACTTTTTTCACAGGCTTCATGTTATAGGATTCTCTGATAAATTGTTGGTTGGTAACGATATATTAACGTAGGGTAAAAAAAAAAACCTCATTACCAGAATGATTTCCAAGGATGGCTGAGACGTGGACAATGGGTAATCCACAAGCACTGGGGAAAAGAGAAAGTAGTCTATATAATACTAGAGCAATAGCAGGATAACATGGCTTGTTTATGCAGTCCGTCTCCGAACAGGATACAGTAAATAATACTTCACTTTATTCTACAACTCGCGCTGACATACAGACGAGGAGGGTTTCACCACCAGGTGTGGAAAAACAACGTGTGGAAATTTATAGATGTATTAGTGCTTCTATTAGTAGGAGAAATAGGGCAATAGCGGTGATACACAGCAATTCCAAAGGTGGATATTTAGATGCGATAAAAACATTTGCAAAAATTGTCAAGATCAGTTTTCTGGCCAATTACGGCAGTGGATGTGTCTGCCCATGTCAGGATGTGCGCCACATGTCAAATGGTAGGGAACCCTGGTCATCCTATTAAGCCTGTCCCATTATTTCCAATACCAGCGTTTGGTAACCCATTCTCTCAGCTGGTTATTGACGGTGTTGGTCCCCTACCTCGGACTCGTATGGGAAATGAGTTCATGTTCGCCACTACCTCTATTAGGTATCCCCCAACAATACGGTTAGGCCCAACAATATGCGCTCTATGGTGCGGGCTCTGGTGAGATACGTTGCACAATGTGGCATCCGCATCAAATCCAATCAGACCAGAGACCTTCCGTGAAGTTCTTTTTCAGCTGGGAATATTAACTAGGGTCTTCTGTGTACGCCACGAAAGTCAAAGTGCTATAGAAAGATTCCGTCAGACACTAACTAGCAAGTTATGAGCATAAGTGATGGATCATATATCAGACTGCGACTAGGGAGAACGTTTCTTGTGGTGAGAGGAAAATGAGCAAGAGTTGCTAGGTCATACTCCTTTTGAGTTAGTATTTGGCCTTTCGGCTAGAGGGCCTTTAAGTCTTTAGCTCCCTCTCATGATATTCTTAAACTTTCTGATTAACTTCGTCAGGGTGGTGATCTGGCTGCGGCAAACCTGAGTAGCGTAGCGAGCAATGAAAGACCGGTTCGATAAGTCAGGCGAGCTGGTTCTTTTTCGATGGACGATTTCGTCCTGATTCAGCAGCCGGTGCTGGGTAATACGATGCAGGCAAGATTAAAGGAACCCTTTAAAATCAAGGTGAGGCAGTGTGGGAGACGCAGTGGAGGCGAGGTAGTGTTGGATCCAGGGATGCGGACCTAGCGCTGACAGAAACAGCGGTGAAGGTGGATACCATTATATATCTATGTTGTAACATGGTTAGCATATTCGTTTTACTTAAAATATTTATTATAATATGCAAATGAAAAACAAAATTTTACGTTATATTTCGTAGAGACATAATTTGTCCATTAATTACATTTTCAAATATAATTGCATATTCAAATTTACTAATATTAACATGAATGTAAGAGCAGCTTCATGGGAACTAAGAGAAATTTGAAAGAAGAAAAAAGTTTTTATTTTCTAAATTAACATTCATATAAATGTGTTCTAAAAAAAGTGTCAGAAATCCTTCTTATATTTAATTACACTATGCAAAAAACACAGCGGGAAACATAAAAAAAAAATATGTATGACAATTTCAATGTTACTGAAAGTAGGTTTTGGAAATATCATAATTTAATAAACTACGTTCATGTCTCAGGAAAAGATTTACTCCCATCGTGATTACGGAGTTTTGTTAGTAGAAACCAGGACTGCTTCTCTTCACCACCCGATGGAGTACCTTCCTAAGTTTTTCATTATATATATATATTTAACCTTCTTCACGGCTACCAACACTAACCCTTTCTACGAGTATGACCTACTTCCACTGGGGAATCCCACCTACCAGTGACTATACCCTCATCTGCTACCCGTCCCTTTCCACCTGACGCCAGTACCTAAGCACCAGCCTTCTTGCTTGTGCTCCACATTCTTCACGACTACGGTGCTCTTCACACCAACTCCTAATTTTTTTATATATAGTTCTTCTGTCTTCCATTTATGTCCTTGAATTTGTAATGATAAAGCCACAAGATGGCGAAACGTCTACATTAAAGATACCCAGATGTTGCATATGTGTCTAATTTTCACCTTGTCGGTACTGTATAACATTCATGTACAACTTGTTAGACACTGCAACATCATGGAATCTTGATTCAGCGGACATCTACATAACCTTCTTCACGGGAAGGGAAGTGTCTAGAAATTGATTGGAGAGCAGCATCCCTTCGAACTAAGTTGAAAGCATTGGCAAAATCCAATTTGATGAAGGCTTTTTCATCGGACATGTTGATGTATACTCGTGCTGCATGCGTAGCTGCTTCACAACCTTGTTGAACACCAAAACTGAGCTGAGTTGGTTTCAACATTGCTGCAGCATCTTGACTCACCATTCTTACTGCAGCCTTGGCGACTTGGCGCCGAAGGATGTTGTCCACTGCAATGGGCCTGATTCCTCCATCCTTTTTCTGGAGGGCACACAGTGAGGCACCAAAGAATAGGGGTCTAATGGCCTCCGGGACACTGCCAGCCAGACACACATTGGAAAATTTGGTGAGTTCAGACAGCAACCTCTCTGAAACATCACCAAGTGCTGGATTGAGCATTTGTTTTAAGTGTTGTGGCCTTAAACCGGTGAAGCCTCCTGCTGAGCCCTGTGGAAATGACATAGCAGCTTTATACACAACAGCGTCCTGTAGGGTTGAATGTTCTTCACCTGCTGCAATGTCAGGGAGGTCAATGTTGGTACTGGGAGCCCTGGGTGGATGTTTGTCCTTCAGGGCTTGTGCTGTAATGGCGTCCTTAAGAGCGATAGTATCCTCACTGGTTATAAGCCTCAGTGCTCCAATAGTATTACCCTCTTTTATTTTTGCGCTAATTTGGGTGTTTTTCGCCCTAAAGGGGAGACGGACGAGGTTGTCATCTCTAGGGAATGCATTTATTGCCCTGATAACAGATGTTGCTAATGACTTGTCCCTCCTTGGTGGGACAGCCAGACAGGCATTGCCAAATAGCAGTAGGTTGTGTCAGGATCCGTTGTTTGCAGGAGCATCGTTGACTTTCTTCAAGAGGTCAGCGAATTTGCTGGCAGTTTGATGGCGAGCTGCTTTGTGGATGTGTGTCAGCGTCCTGGTGGATGTTAATGTGATTGCAGATTTTAGATCCTCTGTAGAGGCGAAGTCAGGTAGCTGTCAGGACTGTCTGCTGGGAACAGCTGTTTGTTATTCCCATTTGGAGCCCTTCGGGAGCCTAGACATCCATTGTGTGCACAGATGTTACTATTTGAGAGACTGAGCATTTCCTGTGGCACACCTGACAGATGCCTCGTGGACTGATTCCACGGCGTTGGCTCTGTTGTGGAGATTCCTGGGAACCCGTGCCGGGTCTTGAGACATTGCTGACATAGTGAGCGTGGGAGGGCGTCAGCTGTGGGGTAACGGTTGAAGGACAGCATGGATGCATGGAGGATTAGAGAGAGGTAGTGAGAGTAATTTTGTAGTAATGTATACAGGAGAAGGAGTTACTAGCCCATTGTTCCTGGAATTTTAGTCGTCTCATACGACACGCATAGCTTACGGAGGAAAGATTCTTATCCACTTCCCCATGGAGAATAGAGGAAATAAAGAAGAACAAGAACTATTAAGAAAAAGAAGAAAAACCTAGATTTGTGTTTGTATATATATGCACGTGCATGACTGTGTAGTGTGACCTAAGTGTAAGTAGAAGTAGCAAGATATACCTGTTATCCAGCGTGTTTATGAGACAGAAAAAGACACCAGCAATCCTACCATCATGTAAAACAGTTACAGGTTTCTGTTTCACACTCACTTGGCAGGACGGTAGTACCTCCCTGGGTGGTTGCTGTCTACCAACCTACTACCAGCAAGCATGGAGTATACCTGGAGTATACCTGGAGAGAGTTCCAGGGGTCAACGCCCCTGCGGCCCGGTCTGTGACCAGGCCTCATGTTGGATCAGAGCCTGATCAACCAGGCTGTTACTGCTGGCCGCACGCAGTCCAACGTACGAACCACAGCCTGGCTGGTCAGGTACCGACTTTAGGTGCCTGTCCAGTGCCTGCTTGAAGACAGCCAGGGGTTTGTTGGTAATCCCCCTGATGTATGCGTGAGTGTATTTGATAGGAGTGAGTGGACACAAATGGTTTTTAGGACTTGACGTGTTGTTGGAGTGTGAGCAAGGTAACATTTATGAAGGGATTCAGGAAAACCGGCAGGCCGGACTTGAGTCCTGGACATGGAAAGTACAGTATCTGCACTCTGAAGGAGGGGTGTTAATGTTGCAGTTTTATAACTGTAGTGTAAGCACGCCTCTGGCAAGTCAGTGATGGAGTGAATGATGATGAAAGTTTTTCTTTTTCAGCCACCCTGCCTTGGTGGGAAACGGCCGATGTGTTAATATATATATATATATATATATATATATATATATATATATATATATATATATATATATATATATATATATATATATGCATATACATATTGAATTGTATTGATAAATACCACGAACGAGTGGTAGTTAATCAATAACATCACTGCGACTAGCTGGGGATCGAACCCGTGTTGTTTTACCCCGCCTCATGGTGAGCAAAATTCCACGTCTCTAACCCACGGGACCATACAATCCTTCAAGAATCACGCACCCAGCAGATCAAGGTGTTGTACCGTGATCCGAGGACGTCCCATGGGTTAGAGCGTCATGGAATATATATATATATATATATATATATATATATATATATATATATATATATATATATATATATATATATAACAACACTGCAACTATCCAAGGATTCGAACCCATGCTGCTTTGGCCCTCCTCATGGTGAACGAAAACCCATGATGCTCTAACCCACAGGACCACGCAATCCTACAAGAACCAAGCACCCAGCCAAGCTAGGTGTGTTACCCTTGGTCCGAGGACATACGGTGGTTTGGGTGCCTCTGAGCTAATTTCATTCTCCGTTTGGTGTACTAGCCTCACCGAACAGTATTTTATATTATTGTGACCACGAACAAGTGGTCAATAACAACACTGCGACTAGCTAAGGATTCGAACCCATGCTGCTTTGGTCCGCCTTTTGGTGAGCGAAAACCCATGACGCTCTAACCCACAGGGTTTTCGCTCACCATGAGGCGGGCCAAAACAGCATGGGTTCGAATCCTGATAACGCACAGAGAGTGTGAAAGTGTTGTTATTGATCAATACCACTTGTTCGTGGTTACAATATATTTATATATATATATATATATATATATATATATATATATATATATATATATATATATATATATATATATATATATATATATATATATATATATATATTGTAACCACGAGCAAGTGGTATTGATCAATAACAACACTTTCACACTCTTTGTGCGTCATCAGGAGCTATGCAATGTTGCAAGAGTAGCAACAGAAGAAATGAGAGGAAGTTTTCTCAGAGTGCGGTAGAGTGGAGACACTAGAAGCCAGCTTCTCTCACGTAATGAGAGGCACTGGTCCGTCTGCCTACTCTCTCAACCCCCTCCCTGTATGGGGGGTAATGTAGAAGAGGGCCTACGAGTTAACAGAAAGGGGAAATCAGAATAATAAGAGATGTAATAACCAGCCTTAAGCTTCCTCTAATCGCCGTCACCAAGTCATGTGACATAAGAGATTATGTTGCACTAGTGGATAATACATATACAAAGCGATATTATGTGTATACAAAGCGATATTATGTGTAATCCTTCTAATTAATAAAAGAGTCACATGCACTCATTTGTCATCTTAAAATACCGTACGTCCCAGGAGGTGGATTCCAGAATGTTCATAAGATTCTCTTAATATATTCCTATATTTCTATATATACTTATATTCTTCACATATTCTTAAGTACTGCCTACCGATATCCTCAGTATCAATTATTATGCCTGTATCTTGGTTATTTACAAATCTTCCATAGTATTCCGATTATTCTTTAAGACCTATAAACCAGACAGTTCATGAATTTTCTGATTATCCTTCATGACCACATAACAGCCTAACCACTAAGCTAGTTACAATCACCATGTTGCAATCACCATGTTGCAAATACTGATTGCAGTCACTTAACCTTGTGTACCTGTAACTGTATGGTACCTTTATGCAGCTGTAGCTAAATAGTTTTAATCCCAGTGGTTATATATTATACCGACAGACAGGAAATGTTGATGACAGACGATACATGAGGATAGGTGCGAAGAACAATGGTCTAACATCACTAGATATTCACAAGGCCCTGTGGCATAATGAGCAATCCTGCTATTTTGTATAGCACTGTTGTTGAAGGCTGTGCACAATAGACTCCACCAAATAGCTATCGAGTTTGCACAACCCATAACTTTAATTATATAAGGTACTCCTATCATGTTTCAATTATGTTTATTTCCATGATGGAAATACTAAGAACAATAATCTGAGCAACATCCCACCCTGGTGGGTGATTGCATGAACTAACAATGGTTGAAGATAACATTCGACTCCTGGCCCATCCTAATTGACTACTGATGTTGGGCTAATCTGGTTTCCAGAGGTTTACCAATTTGTCCAATATATGAAAGAGGACAAAGGGTGCATGGGACTTTGTAAACACCACCCACACTATTAGACAGTGTGTTCTTAATTAGTCTTTGTTTCACTGTCCCTTTAATTTTGAAGGCACTCTTTTAACTGAACTTTTTGAGTACCTCACACAGTCTAACCAAATCCTCACTGTAGGGTAAAACCAGTACATTGTTCATGGCAGGCATTTCCTTAGGTTCAGTCCTGTAGAGCCTTTTCAACAAAATCCCTGGGACATCTCTGTTTTGTGGTTATGTTAAATATCTTATTGGTTTCATCTTCTAAATATTCTGGGCTGCAGATACACAAGGCTCTCAGGAACATTGTAAAGAAAACACTCCTTTTAACCCTAGACTCATTATTAGAATAATAGTGAATGTATGAATCTTGTTAACATGATATATATATATATATATATATATATATATATATATATATATATATATATATATATATATATATATATATATATATATATATTTTTATTAACACATCGGCCGATTCCCACCAAGGCAGGGTGGCCCGAAAAGAAAAACTTTCATCATCATTCACTCCATCACTGTCTTGCCAGAAGGGTGCTTTACACTACAGTTATAAAACTGCAACATTTACACCCCTCCTTCAGAGTGCCGGCACTGTACTTCCCATCTCCAGAACTCAAGTCCGGCCTGCCGGTTTCCCTGAATCCCTTCATAAATGTTACTTTGCTCACACTCCAACAGCACGTCAAGTATTAAAACCATATGCCTCCATTCACTCCTATCAAATACGCTCACACATGCTTGCTGGAAATCCAAGCCCTCGCACACAAAACTTCCTTTACCCCTCCCTCCAACCTTTCCTAGGCCGACCCCTACCCCGCCTTCCCTCCACTACAGATTTATACACTCTCGAAGTCACTCTGTCTCGTTCCATTCTCTCTACATGTCCAAACCACCTCAACAACCCCTCCTCAGCTCTCTGGACAATCGTTTTGGTAATCCTGCACCTCCTCCTAATTTCCAAACTCCGAATTCTCTGCATTATATTCACACCACACATTGACCTCAGACATGACATCTCCACTGCCTCCAGCCTTCTCCTCGTTGCAACATTCATCACCCATGCTTCACACCCATATAAGAGCGTTGGTATAACTATACTCTCATACATTCCCCTCTACTTCCATGGACAAGGTTCTTTGTCTCCACAGACTCCGAAGTGCTCCACTCACCCTTTTCCCTCATCAATTCTATGATTCACCTCATCCTTCATAGACCCATCCGCCGACATGTCCACTCCCAAATATCTGAATACATTCACCACCTCCATACTCTCTCCCTCCAATCTGATATCCAATCTTTCGTCACCTATTCTTTTTGTTATTCTCATCACCTTACTCTTTCCTATATTCACTTTCAATTTTCTTCTTTTACACACCCTACCAAATTCATCCACCAACCTCTGCAGCTTCTCTTCAGAATCTCCCAAAAGCACAGTGTCATCAGCAAAAAGCAACTGTGACAACTCCCACTTTGTATTTGCTTCTTTATCTTTTAGCCCAACACCTCTTGCCAAGACCCTCGCATTCACTTCTCTTACAACCCCATCTATAAATATATTGAACAACCACGGTGACATCACACATCCTTGTCTAAGGCCCACTTTTACTGGGAAATAGTCCCTTCCCTCCTACACACTCTAACCTGAGCCTCACTATCCTCATAAAAACTCTTCACTGCTTTCAGTAACCTTCCTCCTATTCCATACACCTGCAACATCTGCCACATTGCCCCCCTATCTACCCTATCATACGCCTTTTCCAAATCCATAAATGCCACAAAAACATCTTTACCCTTATCCAAATACTGTTCACCTATATGTTTCACTGTAAACACTTGGTCTACACACCCCCTACCTTTCCTAAAGCCCCTTGTTCATCTGCTATCCTGCTTTCTGTTTTACTCTTATATATATATATATATATATATATATATATATAGGGAGGTTCACACACACACGAGGCAAGAATTGCACTGTGTGTGTGAGACAAAGTTGACACTGCAAGTGAGAAAGTTAACAATGTGTGTGGAAGTGAGATAAACTTTCTCGTGTCTGTGTGTGTGAGTGGTGTGAAGTAGTGTGAAAAGTTCATCGTGTGTCCATTTCTCATTTTGACAAGTTTTCATAACTGAGAACAAAATGTCTCTTTTTAAAGTGAGTCTTGAGCTCGTAATATTTTTTATCCTCATAAATGTAAGTGATGGAAACTTTGCGAGGCTGAGAGTGAAGGAAACTTTGCGTGGCTGAGAGTGAAGGAAACTTTGCGTGGCTGAGAGTGAAGGAAAATTTGCGTGGCTGAGAGTGAAGGAAACTTTGCGTGGCTGAGAGTGAAGGAAACTTTGCGTGGCTGAGAGTGAAGGAAACTTTGCGTGGCTGAGAGTGAAGGAAACTTTGCGTGGCTGAGAGTGAAGGAAAATTTGCGTGGCTGAGAGTGAAGGAAACTTTGCGTGGCTGAGAGTGAAGGAAACTTTGCGTGACTGAGAGTGAAGGAAACTTTGCATGGCTGAGAGTGATGGAAACTTTGCGTGGCTGAGAGTGATGGAAACTTTGCGTGGCTGAGAGTGATGGAAACTTTGCGTGGCTGAAAGTGAAGGCTGCTTTTACTTACCTCATAGTGATGGAAGGTATACAGAGCTGACAGAGAAGGTATGATAGTGAGGTCAGTTTTACATATCTGAGAGTGAAGGTAGCCTTGTATAGCTGATAGTGAAGGCAGCTCTTACATAGCTGAAGGCAGCCGACTACCTGGAGTCTACCTGGAGGGTATTCCGGGGATCAACGCCCCCGCGGCCCGGTCCATGACCAAGCCTCCCGGTGGATCAGGGCCTGATCAACCAGGCTGTTACTGCTGGCTGCACGTAGTCCAACGTACGAACCGCAGCCAGGGGCCTATTGGTAATTCCCCTTATGCATGGTGGGAGGCTGTTGAACAGTCTTGGGCCCAGGACACTTATGGTGTTTTCTCTTAGTGTACCAATGGCGCCCCTACTTTTCATTAGGAGTATTTTGCATCGCCTGCCCAGTCTTTTACTTTCGTAGGGAGTGATTTCTGTGTGCAGATTCGGCTGGTTAGGTTACAAACTGTTCGACTACACGAGGGTCACACACTGTTCGACTACACGAGGGTCGCACACTGTTCGACTACACGAGGGTCACACACTGTTCGACTACACGAGGGTCGCACACTGTTCGACTACACGAGGGTCACACACTGTTCGACTACACGAGGGTCACACACTGTTCGACTACACGAGGGTCGCACACTGTTCGACTACACGAGGGTCGCACACTGTTCGACTACACGAGGGTCACACACTGTTCGACTACACGAGGGTCGCACACTGTTCGACTACACGAGGGTCACACACTGTTCGACTACACGAGGGTCGCACACTGTTCGACTACACGAGGTCGCACACTGTTCGACTACACGAGGGTCACACACTGTTCGACTACACGAGGGTCGCACACTGTTCGACTACACGAGGGTCACACACTGTTCGACTACACGAGGGTCACACACGCGGCATTTGACCTCTTCACCGCCAGTCATGAATACTTCAATCCATGAAATAGGTAATGAAGTAATTTCATTGTAAATACACCAACAGATAACAGATATACAACTCTCGGTAAGGATATCCTGACAGATATGTGTGTGTGTGTGTGTGTATATATATATATATATATATATATATATATATATATATATATATATATATATATATATATATATATGCAAAAAGATCACAGTAAACAGGTGATATCAAAATATTCAAGAAAACCACTGATTTTAAATTTTAAATTTACAGAAAACCTACAAATAACTGTTCCTATGTACACTATTATTCTTCACATCATGATAGAGTTAAAGTGTCGGTTTTCTCTTCAATGTTTTTGAGAGCTTTACGTATTTGTAGTCCAAAGTTCATATATGAAGAAATCTCTAAAATTTATGAAATAGCTAATGATTTAAAATATCCAAGAAACATAACTGATAAATCTTTTAAAATAGCTAGAAATACTTTTTATAATCCAAAAAGGGACAACCAACCTTATTCAACCAAAAATATGTTGGTTCTCCCTTACCATGAAAACTTGGTTGATATGCCTTCCTTTTTTAACAATTTTAATATCAAAGTTGTATTTAAAAATCTTGATACAGTAAAAAGACTTTTGATAAAAAATTCCCCCCAAAATGCTGACGGATGTGTCTATAAGATTCCCTGTAAAATATGCGATAAAGTTTATTATGGTCAAACTGGTAAAAGTCTTGAACTAAGATTAAAACAACATAAATATAGCATTAGAACTGGACAAGATTCTAATGCTCTATTTATTCATGTGAGAGATTTTAACCATCCAATTGATTTTCAAAATACTGAGAAGGTTGTATCAAGCAAGTCCATGGTTGAGAGGAATATAATAGAATCATGTTTCATTAAAAGCAGTTTTGAAAATAATATGAATATTTGTTTTGGTTTATATAAATTGGATTCTTTTATAATTAATAAAATTTGGGAAGAATTTAATGATAAATTGGACTAATCTTAATTCTTGGGAAGAGTTTCAGGTCCTTTCTTATGTTCCTCTTCACAGAGTCGTGCGATGTTACGCTACTGTGAGGTGTTGTCTTTGTTAGTGTGATGTGACTGTGAGGTGTAGTCTCGCCCCTTTCCTTCTTGTCATGTTTCCTTTTATAGTTCCTTGATAATGTGAGTAGTCACGAAAGCGCTTGGAATTCTTCTATTTTTTTCATAGTGGTTTTCTTGCGCATTATATATATATATATATATATATATATATATATATATATATATATATATATATATATATATATATATATATATATATATATACATATATCTCTGGGTGTACATACCCTGTGAGACAGACATCTCTAGGTTTTATCTACCTTTCTTTCTAGTTCTCCTTTCAGGTCGATCTCTTCTGGACATCGTAACTATATCAGTGTCCTTTACTGAGAGACAATTCAAAAATAATAATTTTCAGTTTTTCAATTTTTTTTCCAGTTCTAATGTAAGTTTTTTTATCTAGACTGTTTCTAGGAATAAAATTGATTTTAGTGCTCTGTATACTTTCCTATGTGTACCTCCCCATGCACAATTCCAAGTGTGCCTGTATTTCCATGTGTACCTTCATATGTGCACCTTGCCACGTGTACCTCCCGTGCTGCTCTACCTGAGGAGTTTGCATACATATGCATAAACGCATGTGTACACTCCAATGTATACTGTTATTTATAATCACACACACAGGTACTTGCATGCGGGCAAGCATGAAGGAAATCGTGTCACAGAGGTGGATAAGTGAGAGAGGTGGGTAAGTACCACGAGGGTGGGTGAGTGCCACGAGGGTGGGTGAGTGCCACGTGGGTGGGTGAGGGCCACGAGGGTGGGTGCCACGAGGGTGGGTGAGTGCCACGAGGGTGGGTGAGTGCCACGTGGGTGGGTGAGGGCCACGAGGGTGGGTAAGTGCCACGAGGGTGGGTGAGTGCCACGTGGTTGGGTGAGTGCCACGAGGGTGGGTGAGGGCCACGAGCGTGGATGAGGGCCACGAGGGTGGGTAAGTGCCTCTAGGGTGGGTAAGTGCCACGAGTGTGGGTGAGTGCCACGTGGGTGGGTGAGTGCCACGTGGGTGGGTGAAGGCCACGAGCGTGGATGAGGGCCACGAGGGTGGGTAAGTGCCTCGAGGGTGGGTAAGTGCCACGAGAGTGGGTGAGGGTCATGAGTGTGAATGATTTCCACGAGGGTGGATGAAGACCACGATGGTGGGTAAGGACCATTAGGGTGGGTGAGGGCCACGAGGGTGGGTAAGGGCCACGTCGGTGGGTGAGGGCCACGAGTGTGGGTGAGGGCCACGAGGGTGGGTGAGAGGCACGAGGGTGGGTGAGAGCCAGGTGATGGGTGAGGGCCACGAGGGTGGGTGAGGGTGGTAAAGTTCACTGTTGAGATCTGTCATCGTCTGGAACAGAGGTGCTGGAGTAGCAGTCCCAGGCACAAGTGGTCCCCTCTCGTGCCTCCCCCAACCTCTTCCTCCTCCTGTCTTGCCTTCCTTCTCCTCTTCCTCCTCCTCCTCACCTCTCTTTTACCCTCTTCTCTCATTCCCTATCCTTTTATGTTCTCTCTCTCCTCCTTTTCTGTCTTTTTCTCCTGTTTCTCTTCTGCTCTCTTTTCTTCTCTTCTTTCTCCTTCACCTCATCCTTATAAAATACTTAGATAAACTTGATATGGTGAAGAGGTCAGCAACAAAAGCTTGCAGTTACACTATCAGACAAATCTTTTGAAGACTCAAAACAACTTGTTCTCAATTAGGAAACACAGATTTCCAGTTATAAACACTTTTTTTTTTTTTTTTGCAAACTCAAACACAAAGCACCGAGGTAACGCACTTGGCTCACAGCTGAGAGCACCCGGGGTCGAAGCCAGAGTAAGACTGACGTATGAGCAAGTCTCCTAAATTGTGTCCCCTTCCCCTCCCTATTACCTATTAGGTAATTAATCCCGTTTGGTTTAATCGAATATTACGGGTCGCATCTTGAAAAAAAGTACTTTACAAATTACCTTAATTTTTTGAAGATGCTTGGTCAAGGACCGGGCCGCAGGGGCGTTGACCCTCGGAACCCTCCAGGTAGACTCCAGGTTGACTCCAGGTAGACTCCAGGTAGACTCCAGGTTGACTCCAGGTAGACTCCAGGTAGACTCCAGGTAGGTTCATACTTCTCGATCCGTCGATCTAACACACACTGCTGATAGGTCACCCCTCGACCTTTCGGCCTGAGACACACATTTTGATCCAATACATGGAATGTGCACATCAACCACGACTTGTCTACCATAGACCCCCAGCTGGTGGTGAAAGGCATCCCAGCTGGTGGTGAAAGGCACCCCAGCTGGCGGTGAAAGACATCCCAGCTGGTGGTGAAAGTCACCCCAGCTGGTGGTGAAAGGCATCCCAGCTGGTGGTGAAAGGCATCCCAGCTGGTGGTGAAAGACACCCCAGCTCAGGTCATTACTTTGCTTATGGATCTCAATTGTAAGAAGGCGAGAAACTCTTTGTGTCTCAGTTGTCACACCCACAAGGGCGGTGATGAACGTCGTAGCAGGAGGCAGGGAACAAGAATCGAAGCAATGAGGATAGAGGAGGGAGGGAGGGACCGCAGGAAGGACAAAGTCAACAAAGGTAAAAGAAAAGTGGTAGTGTGAGAAAGAGAAGATGGGAAAACCAAGACTAGAGTGAGAAGCGGGAGGTAAATGAATAAGTGAGTGATAAAGGCAGTGAGGGAGGATGGCACAGGGAGAGGAGGAGAGAGGAAGAAACTGGGAGGGAGGGAGAAAGCGTGATATTGGTCGCGTGTTCGGTATATAGAGTAAGACGTCTGATCAGACCTGGTTTGCATAATTATTCGAAACCGACTGTGGAGAGAGAGAGACAGACAGACAGAGAGACAGACAGACAGAGAGACAGACAGACAGAGAGACAGACAGACAGAGACAGACAGACAGAGAGACAGACAGACAGAGAGACAGACAGAGACAGACAGACAGACAGACAGACAGAGAGAGACAGAGACAGACTGACAGAGACAGACAGACAGACTGACAGAGACAGACAGACAGACTGACAGAGACAGACAGACAGACAGACAGGCATACAGACAAAGGAAGGGAGGGAGGAAAGCAAGGAGTAAAAGGAAATAATATGAAAGCAGGCTAGGTTGGCCCTACAACCGAGCAGTAAATGATTTAGTGTTGTAGCAAACATGATGGGTGATTGTCCCTCATATTGTCACTGTAATGTACACAATGAAACAACTCTGCATCGATCATAAACACGGGTCACTTACCTCGCTCGTACATCCCTGCTTTTAGTAAATCATTTCCTCTCCATGCAATATGCAATGTTGCACTGACTGTGGCCCATAACAATGAACCATTCCTTGGTGAAGTAGTGACACATGTTGAAGAAAAATCTTTTATTGGGAAGGCGATTCCCTATGTGTAAAGACTTTTATTACTGTTGTTGACAATATGTTTTGTTTGAACCAGTGTGCCCTTCACACCATCCACTTCAGTAAAAGACAGTGGAAGATGAGCACATGAGTCCCTCAGCCTAGACATCAGTATCGTAGTCTTGTATCTTAGTGTTAATTCGTCAAGAATATGACAGTGAGCACTAAAATTATAATCATCGAGGTGTCTGTAAAGATCTCGATGACATTCTAGGAAATCATTTATTGTAATTTATTTGATTGATTTTTAAAGACTTTCAAAGCTTTATCTGTTTTAATAAACGTACGAATTTATTAGTTGCATATGTAAGTATTTTTATTGATGGGCATGGTGGTTCAAGCCTGCAATTATGTTAGTAAGGGAATGACAAAGAGAAAAAACAAAAAATCAATAAAAATGTAAATAGAAAATAAAAATAAGTTAAATAAAAATTACTTAAATAATATAAAAATATTTTTAACCACAGCAAATTCCTTCAAGATTAGTGAATAATTTCATAAAATATAACCTTCAATTCCGGACGTAAGGTGAACTCACAGCGTTCATCAATAGTAACCTGGTTCGCATCACGGACGTAAGGTTTCTCACAGCGTTCTCAGATAGTAACTTGTATCATCCGGACGTAAGGTTTCTCCCAGCGTTCTCAGATAGTAACTTGTATCATCTGGACGTAAGGTTTCTCACAGCGTTCTCAGATAGTAACTTGTGTCATCAGGACGTAAGGTTTCTCACAGCGTTCTCAGATAGTAACTTGTGTCATCCGGACGTAAGGTTTCTCACAGCGTTCTCAGATAGTAACTTGTATCATCCGGACGTAAGGTTTCTCACAGCGTTCTCAGATAGTAACTTGTGTCATCCGGACGTAAGGTTTCTCCCAGCGTTCTCAGATAGTAACTTGTGTCATCCGGACGTAAGGTTTCTCACAGCGTTCTCAGATAGTAGCTTGTATCATCAGGACGTAAGGTTTCTCACAGCGTTCTCAGATAGTAACTTGTGTCATCAGGACGTAAGGTTTCTCACAGCGTTCTCAGATAGTAACTTGTTCACCCAGGACGTAAGGTTTCTCACAGCGTTCTCAGATAGTAACTTGTTCATCGGACGTAAGGTTTCCCAGCGTTCTCAGATAGTAACTTGTCATCCGACTAAGGTTTCTCACAACGTTCTCAGATAGTAACTTGTATCATCCGGACGTAAGGTTTCTCACAGCGTTCTCAGATAGTAACTTGTGTCATCCGGACGTAAGGTTTTTCCCAGCGTTCTCAGATAGTAACTTGTGTCATCCGGACGTAAGGTTTATCCCAGCGTTCTCAGATAATAACTTGTGTCATCCGGACGTAAGGTTTCTCACAGCGTTCTCAGATAATAACTTGAGTCATCCAGACGTAAGGTTTCTCACAGCGTTCTCAGATAATAACTTGTGTCATCCGGACGTAAGGTTTCTCACAGCGTTCTCAGATAGTAACTTGTATCAACCGGACGTAAGGTTTCTCACAGCGTTCTCAGATAGTAACTTGTGTCATCCGGACGTAAGGTTTCTCACAGCGTTCTCAGATAGTAACTTGTATCATCCGGACGTAAGGTTTCTCCCAGCGTTCTCAGATAGTAACTTGTATCAACCGGACGTAAGGTTTCTCACAGCGTTCTCAGATAGTAACTTGTATCAACCGGACGTAAGGTTTCTCACAGCGTTCTCAGATAGTAACTTGTATCAACCGGACGTAAGGTTTCTCCCAGCGTTCTCAGATAGTAACTTGTATCAACCGGACGTAAGGTTTCTCACAGCGTTCTCAGATAGTAACTTGTATCAACCGGACGTAAGGTTTCTCACAGCGTTCTCAGATAGTAACTTGTATCAACCGGACGTAAGGTTTCTCACAGCGGTCTGAAACACTCCTTGACTCGAACTATCATTCCCTTTCCCCAGACTGTTCAGAGGCATTTAAATTCAGCATAAATAAAAATTAAACTCTCACTGTTGACTAAATGCTGTGCCTCATACAATGTATTTACTTATGTTTTTTTTTTTAACTAAATTTATTTTGAAGTACAGGACAATACAGATAAGATAACAGGCATCGACGTGACACTCACTGACGTATCTTTGTTACCCAGGGTTCAGCACTGAACACGGCAGACATACCACCCTCCCAGCACTTCCCTCGCTGCCACTCTCCACAGCTTCCCTTCCTACCACCCTCCACCATTACCCTCTGTTTCCACCCTCCACCACAACCCTCCATCACACCCTCCACTAACACCCTCGCCACCACCCTCCACCACCTTCAGTCTCAACATTTGTGTCTCAAAATTGCTTTCTGTTTCCCTCTATTGCACGCTTCACAATTCCTTCAAGCTATTTCCGTTTTTTCCTCTGCATTCCTCCCTCTATCCCCGTCTCTCTCTCTCTCTCTCTCTCTCTCTCTCTCTCTCTCTCTCTCTCTCTCTCTCTCTCTCTCTCTCTCTCTCTCTCTCTCTCTCTCTCTCTCTCTCTCTCTCTCTCTCTCTCTCTCTCTCTCTCTCTCTCTCTCTCTCTCTCTCTCTCTCTCTCTCTGGAGAACCTTGTCTCTACTGGAAGTGAAAGCTTTTTACTCTGAAAATATTGACATGAATATATCCAAAACTGTTTTATGGTATATTTATCCATTATGTTAGTGCATGACTGGATGCATCCCTGGGTTTGTTGACTGTCAGCAACACGGCTTCTTTAAGATGACTTGAATGTCTTGCTGCTGACGTACTCAGAGATCTGCTTCCTATGTGAGAAAGTCTCTCATTTTTTTGGAAGGTCAAGATTATATTACGGAGGTCACAGTGATGTGATGAAAGCCACAGTGATGGAGGTCACAATAGTGTGACGAAGTGTGCGAGGCAGAGCTTAATTGTTGTTCCTCTTAGCTTGCATTACGGCGCTGCGCACTGTCTTGACAAGATAATCTAGAAGTGATGTGACCAATGTTTACTCAGCCTACAACGATGTGGGGGTTATATGGTGCCCAGTAGCCTGGGGCACGAGGGGGTACGGGGTACTGAACTGGCGGATGATGAGGCACTTTTTTTGTATGAGTTTCCCTGGGCTATATTCCAAATTATATTTAAGGGCAGTAGCGAGGCTGGTGAACCTAACAAGCTGTATTGGGCTTGACGGCACGTCAGCATGTGACCCTCAGTTTTGAACAGGAATTATCACTTAGGGATAATTCTCTATTGATGTGGGTTGGACACACTCGCTTTTTCACGGTTGCGCGCTCAACTGTTCCTCTCTGTGCTCCTTGATAACTATCATTGACCATTTTTAACATTTAGGTCATGTATTCATTGATTTTTACTCATCGATTTGTTGTTTGTGAAAGGAGGAGGGGAACTGAGTCATGGCTTCTGGCCTAAACACTTCAGCTTCATTGACTGACATTATTGACTTCAGACCTTTTCAGTACTATCATTCCTACTCTTAAGAATGTGATATAGTTTGCCTTCACACTTCCACATCATGTTCATTCTATATCTATAGAAGCTTGAGACTTTTAAAGTTCTTCTTAACATCCTTATGACTCATCTCTATTTTTCGCTTCCATTTATGTCCCTGGAAGCCCTTCGCTATCCTCTACTGCTTGTATTGTTCTTACTAGTTTCAAATCTGCAAAAATTATTCATTTCCATCTAATAGATAAATTACATGTATTAGAGGAAATTAAGTGATCCTTGAGGGACCCCACTTGCTAGCCTAGCCAATCTTGAAACTTTCTCCTTTACAGTCACTCTTTGTTTTGTGTGGCGCTTGAGCAGCTGGTTTATTGAGCAGCTCATCCTGTGAGCGATAACACAAACAAACAAGATTAAAGAGATCACACTGGATCTTAGTCAGACTCCGCTGAGCATTGTTACATCACTAGAAATATTAGTCATTTTGTATTTTACAATTATTTCATACAGTTGTTATACACATTATATTAAGGAACACAATCTAACAAAACTGATATCTTTTTTACCATTAAAAAATGGTCATAACTGGGTTGTAATCTCTGTAAAGACAGTTTGTTCGTCTAAGTGTGGATACAACTCCAAGGTTTCAGATATCTTATCATTAAGAATGAGATGTTTTGCCATATTCTGTAAGGTTGGCATGGAGGCGTGTCTGAATGGTTGGCTTTCTAGGATTCGTTGATCCGCTGAAGGATTTTTCTTTTATCCTGCTATCTTTTCTATCTTATGCAATCCCAGAAGATGCAGTCAATTCATCTTTCAAGTGTTTTCTTAATAACTATTACTGAGTTCCTATAGGTGCGTTAGGAACACTCCCACTCCTTTATTTTTATTGATGGGAGACGCTGTTGAAAGATGTTACTGTATTTTATTATTGTTCGGGGTCTAGTAAGGTGTGTATGGGAAAGTATTTTTATTAGCGAGTTACTCTTTCTAGTCAAGAGTGTCCAGTGACCTCTGGTTTCCCCCCACTCTGTAAAATCCACAATTTCTTCTTTCTTAGCAAGTGAGGCATGGGTGCCACTCATCCTAGTGAGTGAGGCACGGGTGGTACTCATGCAAGTGAGTGAGGCAGGGATGGCACTCCAGGCCCGGGGATCATCATTAGCTAGCACTCGTGTCCTCCTCAAGTGAGGGAGCTCCTCCTTCAAGACGCCTCCACGTCCCTCCCCCCACACACTCAAGTGATGGGCACTCTGCTGCTGAGTGAGGGCGCACCTGCACTGCAGCCCCCACACCACACCATCCTCATCCTCTCAATCCAATTTTTTCTTCACCCTGTCTTCCTTTCCATCTCCCCTCCCTTTCCCTCTTCCCCTCACCCTCCCTTACTTCCCTTCCCTTTCGTCCCTCCACTCCCATGCCATTTTGCAATTAATTTTCATAAAATCTTGGTTTTGTATTATTTTTGTTTTGGTGAGATGGTAGGTGACGCGAGACCAGCCAGGAGAGTCACTCCAAGTTAATGATCCCGTCGTGTGTGTGAGTGTGTGTACTCACCTATTTGTGGTTGCAAGGGTCGATTCATAGCTCCTGGGCCCGCTTCTTCCCTGGTCACTACTAGTTTCACTCTCTAAAATCTTTGTTGTACCTCTCCTTAAACCTATGTACAGATCCTGCCTCCACTACATCACTCTCCAGATTGTTTCACTTGCTGACAACTCTGTGACTGAAGAAGTACTTCCTAATATCCTTGTGATTCATCTGAGCTTTCAACTTCCAGTTGTGGTCCCTTGTTCCTGTCTCTTATCTCTGAAACATTCTGTCCCTGTCCACCTTATCAATTTCTCTTAGTATTTTATACGTCGTTATCATGTCTTCTCTATCCCTCCATTCCTCCAGTGTTGACAGGTTGATTTCCCTCTCCTCGTAGGACATACCCCTTAGGTCCGAGACTAGTCTTGTTGCAAATCGTTGCACTTTCTCTAATTTATTGACGTGTTTGACCAAGTGTGGTGCTTCATATTCCAATATGGGACATACATGCACTGTATATAGTGTCATGAATGACTCCTTACTTAGATATCGAAACGCTATACTTAGGTTTGCTAGGCGCCCAGATGCTGCAGTGTTATTTGCTTGATGTGCGCCTCAGATGTGCTCGGTGTGATGCTCACCCCAAGATCTTTTTTCTGTGTGAGTGTGTGTGTGTATGTGTGTGTGTCTGTGTGTGCTGTGTGTGTGTGTGTGTGCTGTGTGTGTATGTGTGTGTGTGAGTGTGTGTGTGTGTGTGTGTGGTGTGGATGTGTGTGTGTGTGTATGTGTGTGTGTGTGTGTGCTGTGTGCGTATATGTGGTGTGTGTGTATGTGTTTGTGTGTGTGTATGTGTGTGTGGTGTGTGTGTGTTTATGTGGTGTGTGTGTGTGTGTGTGGTGTGTGTGTATGTGGTGTGTGTGCGTGTGTGTGTGTGTGTGTGTGTTTGTCTGTGTGTGTGTGAGTGTGATGGTTCGACTCCAGTTTTCCTGATGTTTGCATCTGAGTTATAGAATGACTTCCTCTACATCCCCTTCTAATACATTCCATTTGGTCTTTAGTCTCACAGTGAAAGAATTTTTTTTCGAGTCCCTCTCGTGTAAGTTCTAGCTCGATGTATTTCCCTTCGATTTTTCTCCTCCCATGTCAAATATATTAATCCTATTTTCACTCTTTGTCTTTGTTATCATTTCTCCTCTTGATCTTCTAGTAACGTACAATATAGCTCTTTTAATCTACATGTAGTTTCATGTCCAGACCGCTCGAATTCTGATACCATCCATATAACAAACCCCTAAATTCCTTTGTATGTTTGATGAGTGAGGCGTAGGGTGTGTACAGTGAGTGCTACCATGCTCTAGTGTAGGGTGTGTACAGTGAGTGCTACCATGCTCTAGTGTAGGGTGTGTACAGTGAGTGCTACCATGCTCTAGTGTAAGGTGTGTACAGTGAGTGTTACCATGGTCTAGTGTAGGGTGTGTACAGTGAGTGCTACCATGCTCTAGTGTAGGGTGTGTACAGTGAGTGTTACCATGGTCTAGTGTAGGGTGTGTACAGTGAGTGTTACCATGGTCTAGTGTAGGGTGTGTACAGTGAGTGTTACCATGCTCTAGTGTAGGGTGTGTACAGTGAGTGTTACCATGGTCTAGTGTAGGGTGTGTACAGTGAGTGTTACCATGCTCTAGTGTAGGGTATGTACAGTGAGTGCTACCATGCTCTAGTGTAGGGTGTGTACAGTGAGTGCTACCATGCTCTAGTGTAGGGTGTGTACAGTGAGTGCTGCCATGCTCTAGTGTAGGGTATGTACAGTGAGTGCTACCATGCTCTAGTGTAGGGTGTGTACAGTGAGTGCTACCATGCTCTAGTGTAGGGTGTGTACAGTGAGTGCTACCATGCTCTAGTGTAGGGTGTGTACAGTGAGTGCTACCATGCTCTAGTGTAGGGTGTGTACAGTGAGTGCTGCCATGCTCAAGTGTTGGGTGTGTACAGTGAGTGCTACCATGCTCTAGTGTAGGGTGTGTACATGAGTGCTGACGAGCTCAAGTGTAGGGTGTGTACATGAGTGCTGCCATGCTCTAGTGTAGGGTGTGTACATGAGTGCTGCCGTGCTCTAGTGTAGGGTGTGTACATGAGTGCTGCCATGCTCTAGTGTAGGGTGTGTACATGAGTGCTGCCATGCTCTAATGTAGGGTGTGTACATGAGTGCTGCCATGCTCTAATGTAGGGTGTGTACATGAGTGCTGCCATGCTCTAGTGTAGGGTGTGTACATGAATGCTGCCATTCTCTAGTGTAGGGTGTGTACATGAGTGCTGCCATGCTCTAATGTAGGGTGTGTACATGAGTGCTGCCATGCTCTAATGTAGGGTGTGTACATGAGTGCTGCCATGCTCTAAGTAGGGTGTACATGATGCTGCCATGCTCAGTGTAGGGTGTGACATGAATGCTGCCATCTCTAGTGTAGGAGTGTACATGAGTGCTGCCATGCTTTAGTGTAGGTGTGTACATGAATGCGCCATGCTCTAGTGTAGGGTGTGTACATGAGTGCTGCCATGATTTAGTGTAGGGTGTGTACATGAGTGCTGCCATGCTCTAGTGTAGGGTGTGTACATGATGAGTGCTGCCATGATTTAGTGTAGGGTGTGTACATGAGTGCTGCCATGCTCTAGTGTAGGGTGTGTACATGAGTGCTGCCATGATTTAGTGTAGGGTGTGTACATGAATGCTGCCATGCTCTAGTGTAGGGTGTGTACATGATGAGTGCTGCCATGATTTAGTGTAGGGTGTGTACATGAGTGCTGCCATGCTCTAGTGTAGGGTGTGTACATGAGTGCTGCCGTGCTCTAGTGTAGGGTGTGTACATGAGTGCTGCCATGCTTTAGTGCAGGGTGTGTACATGAGTGCTGCCATGCTTTAGTGTAGGGTGTGTACATGAATGCTGCCATGCTCTAGTGTAGGGTGTGTACATGAGTGCTGCCGTGCTCTAGTGTAGGGTGTGTACATGAGTGCTGCCGTGCTCTAGTGTAGGGTGTGTACATGAGTGCTGCCGTGCTCTAGTGTAGGGTGTGTACATGAGTGCTGCCGTGCTCTAGTGTAGGGTGTGTACATGAGTGCTGCCATGCTCTAGTGTAGGGTGTGTACATGAGTGCTGCCATGCTCTAGTGTAGGGTGTGTACATGAGTGCTGCCGTGCTCTAGTGTAGGGTGTGTACATGAGTGCTGCCGTGCTCTAGTGTAGGGTGTGTACATGAGTGCTGCCGTGCTCTAGTGTAGGGTGTGTACATGAGTGCTGCCGTGCTCTAGTGTAGGGTGTGACATGAGTGCTTCCTGCTCAGGAGGGTGTGTACATAGTGCTGCCAGCTCAGTGTAGGGTGTGTACATGAGTGCTGCCTGCTTTAGTGTAGGGTGTGTACATGAGTGCTGCCTGCCAGTGTAGGGTGTGTACATAGTGCTGCGTGCTCAGTGTAGAGTGTGTACGAGTGCGCCTGCTCTAGTGTAGGGTGTGTATGAGTGCTCCGTGTCTAGTGTAGGTGTACATGAGTGCTGCCGTGCCTAGTGTAGGTGTGTACATGAGTGCTCCTGCTCTAGTGTAGGGTGTGTACATGAGTGCTGCCTGCTCTAGTGTAGGTGTGTACAGAGTGCTGCCGTGCTCAGTGTAGGTGTGTACATGAGGCTGCCTGCTCTAGTTAGGTGTGAATGAGTGCTGCCGTGCCAGTGTAGGGTGTGTACATGAGTGCTGCCGTGCTCTAGGTAGGGTGTACATGAGTGCGCCGTGCTCTAGTGTAGGTGTGTACATGAGTGCTGCCTGCCAGTGTAGAGTGTGTACATGAGTGCTGCCTGCCTAGTGTAGGGTGTACATGAGGCTGCCGTGCTCTAGTGTAGGGTGTACATGAGTGCTGCCGTGCTCTAGTGTAGGTGTGTATGAGTGCTGCCGTGCTCTGTGTAGGGTGTGACATGAGTGCTCCTGCTCTAGTGTAGGGTGTGTAATGAGTGCTGCCTGCTCAGTGTAGGGTGTGACATGAGTGCGCCTGCTCTAGTGTAGGGTGTGTACATGAGTGCTGCCGTGCTCAGTGTAGGGTGTGACAGAGGCTGCCATGTCAGTGTAGGGTGTAATGAGTGCTGCCGTGCTCTAGTGTAGGGGTGTACAGAGTGCTGCCTGCTTAGTGTAGGGTGTGTACATGAGTGCTGCCTGCCAGTGAGGTGTGTACATGAGTGCTGCCTGCTCTAGTGTAGGTGTGTACATGAGTGCTGCCATGCTCTAGTGTAGGGGTGTACATGAGTGCTGCCGTGCTATTAGGTGTGTACATGAGTGCTGCCGTGCTCTATGTACATGGCTGCCATTTGGTGTCATGGTGCTCTATGGTGTGGGTGCCTCTCTATGTAGGGTGTACAATGCTCCTCTCTAGTGTAGGTGTATGATCTGCCATCTCTAAGGGTGTACAGGTGCTGCCATGTTAATGTGGGTGTGTAGAGTGCTGTGCTTATGTGGTGTTGAATTCTAATGGTTGAATAGTCTCTGTTGTTTCATTTGGTTTACAGAGTGTCATCTTGTTGGTTGTAGAAGTCCATCTCTATTTTTCTGGTCTCCATATATGAGGTCATCTCTATAGCATAGGTGCAGTTATGTTAATCTCTAGTGAGGTCAGTGCTCCAGTAAGGGGTATGATGCTGCTGTGTGGTTGGTATAGTGTGTGTAGTTCGTGCTTGTTAGGGGTGCATGTGCTGCCTTAGGTACATGAGTGCCCATCTTTAGGAATTTAGGCTGATGCTTTTGGGTCTAGCGCGGGGTAATGCTGCGGTGTGCCCTTTTGGGTGACATGTGCTGCCGTGTTGGTAGGCCCTTGGTGGGTGTACAGATGCTGTGTCTTGTGGGTGTAAGTGCTGTGTTAGGGGTGGTCATGGTCGTGCTCTAGTGTGGGGTGTACATGGTGCTTCTATGAGGGTGTACATGGTCTGCGTTAGTGAGGTGTACATGAGTGCTGCCTGTTAGTGTAGGTTGTCTGAGTGCTCCTGCTTGTGCAGGGTGTGTACATGAGTGCTGCCTGCTCTAGTGTAGTTACTAGCCCTGTTTATGAGGGTGTACAAGTGCTGTCTGTAGGGTGTTACATGGTGTCCCAGTGTAGGTGTCACATGAGTGCTGCCATGCTCTAGTGTAGGGGTGTACATGAGTGCTGCCGTGTAGTGTAGGGTGTGTACATGAGTGCCGTGCTCTAGTGTAGGGTGTGTACATGAGTGCTGCCGTGCTCTAGTGGGTGTGTACATGGGGGTGCTCCATTTGAGGTTTTACATGAGTGCTGCCGTGCTCTAGTGAGGGTGTGTACATGAGGCTCCGTGCTCTAGTGTAGGTGTTACATGAGTGCTGCCGTGCTCAGTGTAGGGTGTACATGAGTGC
Organism: Cherax destructor; assembly: GCA_009830355.1. Taxonomy (NCBI): domain Eukaryota; kingdom Metazoa; phylum Arthropoda; class Malacostraca; order Decapoda; family Parastacidae; genus Cherax; species Cherax destructor. The sequence goes on along the minus strand of WNWK01011743.1, from coordinate 15,856 downwards.
GCCTGCTCAGTGTAGGTGTGTACATGGTGCTGCCGTGCCTGGAGGGTGTGACATGAGTGCTGCCTGCTCTAGTGTAGTGGTAATGCTGCCATGCTCTAGTGTAGGGTTGTACAAGTGCTGCCTGCTCTAGTGTAGGATGTGTGCTATGTGCTGCTCTAGTGTAGGGTGTGTACATGAGTGCTGCTGCCTATGTAGGTGTGTACATGAGTGCTGCCATGCTCTAGTGTAGGGTGTATATGAGTGCTGCCATGCTCTAGTGTAGGGTGTACATGAGTGCTGCCTCTCTTAGGTGGTAATGAGTGCTGCTTCTGTGTGGTGTTACAATATGCGTGCTTCTAGTGTAGGGTGTGTACATGAGTGCTGCCATGCTCTAGTGTAGGGAGTGTACATGAGTGCTGCCATGCTCTAGTGTAGGGTATGTACATGAGTGCTGCCGTGCTCTAGTTCCAGATAACTCCCTCATTATCACCGTGCTTCTCATATGCTGCTTATATTACTATATGGATGTGTGTGCTCCTAGAGAGAGAGAGGTTTCGTAGTATCTCTACTAGTGCCTTTTATCTTGCTTATTCTGATAGTAACCGTCCTCTCATATTTTACTCTTCCTCTTCTTCTTCTTTCTTCACCTACCTCATGTTCGCGTTCTCATTAACCTGCAGTAGCTGTGTTAGAATTCCAGAAGTCACTTCAACCCTCCGTAGTGTGTTCAAGTCTTCTGTAGCCTCTAACAGGGAAATGTTACAGAAAAAACACCAAAACAAAAAATGTAAAATGAAAACCAGTGACTAGTTTTAATTAAAAATTTATTTAAGATTAAAGATTTAAAAGCTTGTGACTTTCCCCAGTAACCATTATCTATTTTAATATTAATACCAACTAATTAATAGCTGTCTAGATCCTGATATCAAAATAAAAAATAATATTCCCTAACAATATGATGGAAGAAAGCTAGCAGGATGGGGAGCAGGTTGACTTCAGTCAAAATGGCCTAAAATGGCAGGATGATAGGGAAGTGTCTCAGTCTATTGCTAGAGATACACTGACACTCAAAACAACTGCTGGACCAGTGAGCACAGGGCAAGGGAAGGACCTGGACCAGTGAGCACAGGGCAAGGGAGGGACCTGGACCAGTGAGCACAGGGCAAGGGAGGGACCTGGACCAGTGAGCACAGGGCAAGGGAGGGACCTGGACCAGTGAGCACAGGGCAAGGGAGGGACCTGGACCAGTGAGCACAGGGCAAGGGAGAGACCTGGACCAGTGAGCACAGGGCAAGGGAGGGACCTGGACCAGTGAGCACAGGGCAAGGGAGGGACCAGGCCCAGTGAGCACAGGGCAAGGGAGGGACCTGGACCAGTGAGCACAGGGCAAGGGAGGGGCCTGGACCTGTGAGCACAGGGCAAGGGAGGGACCTGGACCAGTGAGCACAAGGCAAGGGAGGGACCTGGACCAGTGAGCACAGGGCAAGGGAGGGACATGGACCAGTGAGCACAGGGCAAGGGAGGGACATGGACCAGTGAGCACAAGGCAAGGGAGGGACATGGACCAGTGAGCACAGGGCAAGGGAGAGACCTGGACCAGTGAGCACAGGGCAAGGGAGGGACCTGGACCAGTGAGCACAGGGCAAGGGAGGGACCTGGACCAGTGAGCACAGGGCAAGGGAGGGACCTGGACCAGTGAGCACAGGGCAAGGGAGGGACCTGGACCAGTGAGCACAGGGCAAGGGAGGGACTTGAACCAGTGAGCACAGGTCAAGGGAGGGACCTGGACCAGTGAGCACAGGGCAAGGGAGGGACCTGGACCAGTGAGCACAGGGCAAGGGAGGGACCTGGACCAGTGAGCACAGGGCATGGGAGGGACCTGGACCAGTGAGCACAGGTCAAGGGAGGGACCTGTATCAGTGAGCACAGGGCAAAGGAAGGACCTGGACCAGCGAGCACAGGGCAAGGGAGGGACCTGGACCAGTGAGCACAGGGCAAGGGAGGGACCTGAACCAGTGAGCACAGGGCAAGGGAGGGACCTGGATCAGTGAGCACAGGGCAAGGGAGGGACCTGGGCCAGTGAGCACAGGGCAACGGAATGACGTGGACCAGTGAGCACAGGGCAAGGGAGGGACCTGGACCAGTGAGCACAGGGCAAGGGAGGGACCTGGACCAGTGAGCACAGGGCAAGGGAGGGACCTGGACCAGTGAGCACAGGGCAAGGGAGGGACCTGGACCAGTGAGCACAGGGCATGGGAGGGACCTGGACCAGTGAGCACAGGTCAAGGGAGGGACCTGGACCAGTGAGCACAGGGCAAGGGAGGGACCTGAACCAGTGAGCACAGGGCAAGGGAAGGACCTGGACCAGTGAGCACAGGGCAAGGGAGGGACCTGGACCAGTGAGCACAGGGCAAGGGAGGGACCTGGACCAGTGAGCACAGGGCAAGGGAGGGACCTGGACCAGTGAGCACAGGGCAAGGGAGGGACCTGGACCAGTGAGCACAGGGCAAGGGAGGGACCTGGACCAGTGAGCACAGGGCAAGGGAGGGACCTGGACCAGTGAGCACAGGGCAAGGGAGGGACCTGGACCAGTGAGCACAGGGCAAGGAGGACTGGACCTGACCAGTGAGCACAGGCAAGGGAGGGACCTGGACCAGTGAGCACAGGGCAAGGGAGGGACCTGGACCAGTGAGCACAGGGCAAGGAGGACCTGGACCAGTGAGCACAGGGCAAGGGAGGACCTGACCAGTGAGCACAGGCAAGGGAGGACCTGGACCAGTGAGCACAGGGCAAGGGAGGACCTGGACCAGTGAGCACAGGCAAGGGAGGACCTGGACCAGTGAGCACAGGGCAAGGGAGGGACTGGACCAGTGAGCACGGGCAAGGAGGACCTGGACCAGTGAGCACAGGGCAAGGGAGGGACCTGGACCAGTGAGCACAGGGCAAGGGGGACCTGGACCAGTGAGCACAGGGCAAGGAGGGACCTGGACCAGTGAGCACAGGGCAAGGGAGGACCTGGACCAGTGAGCACAGGGCAAGGGAGGGACCTGGACCAGTGAGCACAGGGGCAAGGGAGGGACCTGGACCAGTGAGCACAGGGCAGGGAGGGACCTGGACCAGTGAGCACAGGCAAGGGAGGGACCTGGACCAGTGAGCACAGGGCAAGGAGGGACCTGACCAGTGAGCACAGGGCAGGAAGGACCTGGACCAGTGAGCACAGAGCAAGGAGGGACCTGGACCAGTGAGCACAGGGCAAGGGAGGACCTGACCAGTGAGCACAGGGCAAGGGAGGACCTGGACCAGTGAGCACAGGGCAAGGGAGGGACCTGGACCAGTGAGCACAGGGCAAGGAGGACTGGACCAGTGAGCACAGGGCAAGGGAGGGACCTGACATGACAGTGGAGACTCCAAGGGCAAGGGAGGAGACACAGGACCAGTGAGCACAGGGCAAGGGAAGAGGGACCTGGCCAGTGAGCACAGGGCAAGGGAAGGACCGGGAACCAGTGAGCACAGGGCAAGGGAGGGACCTGGAACAGTGAGCACAGGGCAAGGGAGGGACCTGGACCAGTGAGCACAGGGCAAGGGAATGACCTGGACCAGTGAGCACAGGGCAAGGAGGGACCTGGACCAGTGAGCACAGGGCAAGGGAGGGACCTGGACCAGTGAGCACAGGAGCAAGAGAGGGACCTGGGCCAGTGAGCACAGGGCAAGGGAAGGACCTGGACTAGTGAGCACAAGGCAAGGGAAGGACCGGGACCAGTGAGCATAGGGCAAGGAGGGACCTGGACCAGTGAGCACAGGGCAAGGGAGGGACCTGGACCAGTGAGCACAGAGCAAGGGAGGGACCTGGACAAGTGAGCACAGAGCAAGGGAGGGACCTGGACCAGTGAGCACAGGGCAAGTGAGGGACCTGGACCAGTGAGCACAGGGCAAGGAAGGAACCTAGACCAGTGAGCACATGTCAAGGGAGGGACCTGGACCAGTGAGCACAGGGCAAGGGAAGGAGGACCTGGACCAGTGAGCACAGGGCAAGGGAAGGACCTGGACCAGTGAGCACAGGGCTAGGGAGGGACCTGAACCAGTAAACCCAGGGCAAGGGAGGGACCTGGACCAGTGAACACAGGGTAAGGGAGGGACCTGGACCAGTGAGCACAGGGCAAGGGGGACTGGACCAGTGAGCACTGGGCAAGGGAGGGACCTGGACCAGTGAGCACAGGGCAAGGGAGGGACCTGGACCAGTGAGCACAGGGCAAGGGAGGGACCTGGACCAGTGAGCACAGGGCAAGGGAGGGACATGGACCAGTGAGCACAGGGCAAGGGAGGGACATGGACCAGTGAGCACAGGGCAAGGGAGGGATCATGGACCGACCGAGTGAGCACATGGCAAGGGAGGACCTGGACCAGTGAGCACAGGGCAAGGGAGGGACCTGGACCAGTGAGCACAGGGCAAGGGAGGGACCTGGACCAGTGAGCACAGGGCAAGGAGGGACCTGAACCAGTGAGCACAGGGCAAGGGAGGACCTGGACCAGTGAGCACAGGGCAAGGGAGGGACCTGGACCAGTGAGCACAGGGCAAGGGAGGGACTTGGACCAGTGAGCACTGGGCAAGTGAGGGACCTGGACCAGTGAGCACTGGGCAAGTGAGGGACCTGGACCAGTGAGCACAGGGCAAGGGAGGGACCTGGACCAGGTGTACTTCTCTTTTCTTTACTCTAAAATCATTCATGTATACCAAAAAAAAATATATAATTCAAATAATGTAATGTATTATGGTTACTTTAATTAACAGGAGTAATAAAAAAAAGTAATATGAACATAGTTGTCAAAATAAGCAATTTTATTTCACCTTATTTCATGGGCACTCACTCGCTTGCGACTGAGAAAAACGGGCAGCCAATAATATTAATTACTATAATAAGTGTATAACCGAGTCGTACATATTTACCTCAAATCAGCTGCACTATACTGGCAAACTATTTCTTGAGAACATAAGGTGCTTATTGTAAAACAAACATATACAGTACTGTGCCAACGTTTATCCATGTGTAGAGCTCTACAAAGAGCGAAACGTTGTCCCAATAAAACCTTATTCTGCAACATGTGTTTTTTCCTTATTATTGTCGGCAGTACCTTTTGGCCCTGTTTTTTTTTATTATAGTTCATAAGTTCGTATGTTCTTGTTAGTGATATGTTTCCTGCATTAAACAACAAACTGCATATGCAGTGTTCCAGTTTCAGGAAGCTTTGTCTTCAGTGATATGTTGTATATCGTCATTACTGACTTGCACAGTATCTCGACTACCTCCGTCAGCATCCGTGGTGAGAGCTTATGTGGTCTATTTTGATGTTACCAAATATTTTTTTTCCCGCTGGTTCTGTCATAGGTTTAAAGTTTAGGATCGTGTGGTAAGGCCACAAGATAGTAGATTGAATTTATGTCTCACGATGAAGTTCACTTTTTCAAATAAACATATACGTAAATGGTTCTATTAGAGGTGGAAGTTGACATGGAGACAGAAGCTAGAGTAATTGATTGTTTCACTGTTATTTCTGTGTCTCAGTGGGTTTGCTCTTCTAATTGCTTTAAGAATTCATCCATACTCATTCCTATCAAACCTTCATTCTCTCCGTCCCATTGATCTGTATTTCTTCAAGTACATGAAACAACTATTACAGATGTAAGTGACACTACCAGGCATACTATATAGAAAGTACCTGGTTGTGCAGAGCATTTCGGGAAACTTAAGTTACTCTTGTTCCCCAGGATGCTAACACCCAAGTACTTGCTTACTACTAGGTGAACAAGGGCAGTAGGTGTAAGGAAACATGCCCAACGTTTCATCCCTGCTGGGATCGATCTCCAGACTCTTAGTGTGTGAGCTGAGGTCTCTATCAATCAATCCACGAGCACCCTAGACATCTACTGTCATAACCTTCCAGCTTTCACATCTTTCACTCTCCCTCATTAACTTCTGCTCTGAGTATCTCATCAGCACTGTGTGGAAGCTGTGGAAGAGGACGGTATGTATGCTAAACCTGTATGTACATCCCAGCACACTCATACACTTGCAATCACCCTCGTCTTCTCACCCGGATTACAATCTTAGAATGAAGATGAGCAGTTGTCTAAAACCCCGTTGTGGCACTCAGACACCTCACCATGTATGTCTGTTATTGACCCTGTGTGTGGTGCTACACCAGTGGTGGTGGTAGTGGTAGTGGTGGTGTGAGTGGAAGTGGTACATGGTGAAGGCGGTGGTGATTGTGGTGGTGGTGGTGGGTGGTGATGGTGGTGAGGGGTGGTGTGGTGGAAGTGGTACATGGTGAAGGCGGTTGTGGTTGTGGTGGTGGTGGGTGTTAAAGATGGTGGTGATAGTGGTGAAGGTGGTGGTGAAGATTGTGGTTAAAAGGTGGTAGTGGTGGTGAGGGGTGGTAGTTGTGGGTGGTGGTGGTAGAGGTATTGTTGATTTGTTATTCTTATTCTAGTTCTTGTTGTCAACGTTGTTGTTGTTGTTGGTTGTAGTATTATCAGTGGTTGTAGTATTAGTATCAGTTGTGCTGGTGAAGGTAGTATTTTCAGTGGTTGTGGCATTAATACCAGTAGTGCTGGTGATAGTAGTTGCGGTGCTGATAATTCGTGGTAGTAGTTATGGTGGTAGTACCAGTAGTGGTGGTGGTAGTACCAGTAGTGGTTATGGAGGTAGTACCAGTAGTGGTGGTGGTAGTGGTTATGGTGGTAGTACCAGTAGTGGTGGTGGTAGTAGTACCAGTAGTGGTTATGGTGGTATTACCAGTAGTGGTTATGGTGGTAGTACCAGTAGTGGTGGTGGTAGTGGTTATGGTGGTAGTACCAGTAGTGGTGGTGGTAGTGGTTATGGTGGTAGTACCAGTAGTGGTGGTGGTAGTAGTACCAGTACTGGTTATGGTGGTATTACCAGTAGTGGTTATGGTGGTAGTACCAGTAGTGGTGGTGGTAGTGGTTATGGTGGTAGTACCAGTAGTGGTGGTGGTAGTGGTTATGGTGGTAGTATCGGTAGTGCAGGTTGTAGTACCAGTAGTGGTTATGGTGGTAGTACCAGTAGTGGTTGTGGTGGTAGTACCAGTAGTGGTTATGGTGGTATTACCAGTAGTGGTTATGGTGGTAATACCAGTAGTGGTAGTGGTTATGATGGTAGTATCGGTAGTGTTGGTTGTAGTAGTAGTAGTACCAGTAGTGCTGGTGGTAGTAGTGGTAGTACCAGTAGTGCTGGTAGTAGTGGTAGTACCAGCAATGCTGGTAGTAGTGGTAGTACCAGTAGTGCTGGGAGTAGTGGTAGTACCAGTAGTGCTGGTAACAGTGGTAGTACCAGTAGTGCTGGTAGTAGTGGTAGTACCAGTAGTGCTGGGAGTAGTGGTAGTACCAGTAGTGCTGGTAACAGTGGTAGTACCAGCAATGCTGGTAGTAGTGGTAGTACCAGTAGTGCTGGGAGTAGTGGTAGTACCAGTAGTGCTGGGAGTAGTGGTAGTACCAGTAGTGCTGGTGGTATTGGTAGTACCAGTAGTGCTGGTAGTAGTGGTAGTACCAGTAGTGCTGGTAGTAGTGGTAGTACCAGTAGTGCTGGTAGTAGTGGTAGTACCAGTAGTGCTGGTGGTAGTGGTAGTACCAGTAGTGCTGGTGGTATTGGTAGTAACAGTTGTACTGTCAATAATTACTAATTCAAATTGTCGTTGAAATTCTAACATAATATATATACTAAAATTTATTTAAACAATAAATATGGCAGTGACAATGTTAAATGTATTTTACTGGTTATATTTATATTAAAGATGACTTAGAGAAAATGAGAATTATGTCTCACCCTAAGAGCTGGAACGACCTAAGAAAGATGGTCTTGTTATCTGTTTCTTTTACTGTCGGGTAAATTGGATGGATTGTTCTCCCTGGCTGAGTTTGTCTCGTAAACCTCCAATATTCATCAGTCTAGGGGCGATGCAAAGTATTTAGCTGCAACTTATCTTACATGGGACAGACTGACACAACACTAATATTCATTACAACACAACACTAATATTCAATACAACACAACACTAATATTCATTACAACACAACACTAATATTCATTACAACACAACACTAATATGCAATACAACACAACACTAATATTCAATACAACACAACACTAATATTCAATACAACACAACACTAATATTCAATACAACACAACACTAATATTCAATAAACACAACACTAATATACATTACAACACAACACTAATATTCATTACAACACAACACTAATATTCAATACAACACAACACTAATATTCAATACAACACAACACTAATATTCATTACAACACAACACTAATATTCAATACAACACAACACTAATATTCAATACAACACAACACTAATATTCATTACAACACAACACTAATATTCAATAAACACAACACTAATATTCAATACAACACAACACTAATATTCAATACAACACAACACTAATATTCATTACAACACAACACTAATATTCAATAAACACAACACTAATATTCAATACAACACAACACTAATATTCATTACAACACAACTCTAATATTCAATACAACACAACACTAATATGCAATACAACACAACACTAATATTCAATACAACACAACATTAATATTCAATACAACACAACACTAATATTCAATACAACACAACACTAATATTCAATACAAGACAACACTAATATGCAATACAACACAACACTAATATTCAATACAACACAACACTAATATTCAATACAACACAACACTAATATTCAATACAACACAACACTAATATTCAATACAACACAACACTAATATTCAATACCACACAACACTAATATTCATTACAACACAACACTAATATTCAATACAACACAACACTAATATTCAATACAACACAACACTAATATTCAATACAACACAACACTAATATTCAATACAACACAACACTAATATGCAATACAACACAACACTAATATTCTATTCAACACAACACTAATATTCAATACAAACAGCTCAGGAAGCAAATGTGATATGGAACCACATCTTGAGTTTGCAACAATCTTGCAAATTGATTGTAAGCTAGAATCCTAGTTCCTTGTACCTCATGCTTGGAAAAATATTTTAGAATCGGTAATTATAAAACATGATAAACGATCATAATATATATAATAGTTACAGAAAAGGCCTGTTTTCCTGCTCTTGTGTTAGACTTGTGTCTGCTCAAGAGTTGGGTGGGATACATAAGCTGTAGACATCTACCTTTGTATAAACTATAAATTTTTCCATTTTTTAAGTGAGTGAACTGTAGATCCGTTTTCTTAATATCACACAATTTTCCCAAGACAATTGTCAGATTTATCGATATTCAGAATTTAAAGTCTTTTATATCATATTGAAGTCTGATCGAGTTTTTGATAACTGTCATGTTACTAATGTTATGTTCACTAGGTCATTACTACATTAACAGTGCTTGTAGACTGGCTATTTTCTTCTGATTTAATACTCCTGCCACCTTTTTTCTGGCACTTGGCATTGGTCTGTCTGGCGTCACACACCTCACTCCAGCTAGGACCGTTTCCCTGAACGAATCTGCTTGGACTTTCTTATTTCTGCAACATTGCACGCTCCTGATGATGTGTTGATTGCAACAGGAAATGCCTAGAGTTATCATTCTAGTCCCCCTGTGGTTGTTTTCCACATATATACATAAATATATATATGGTGAGCGAGAACCACATGATGCTTTAACCCACAGGACCACCAAATATATATATATATATATATATATATATATATATATATATATATATATATATATATATATAATATATATATATATAAATGTAAATGTTCGTTTGTTCAAAATCTTAAATCTTCGAAAGTTCTTCACCGATTGCTTTGAAATTTCGACACAACGTTACATTCGAATACGCGCGTGTTTCTACAGCTAGATAGATATATATATATATATATATATATATATATATATATATATATATATATATATATATATATATATATATATATATATATATATATATATATACGCTAGCCAAAGACTCGAACTCATGTTGAACTGGCCAGCCATGGTGAGCGAGAAACACATGATGCTTTAACTAACAGGACCACCAAATTCAACAAGGATGACGCAGCAAGCAGGGCTAACTGTTTTACCGTCATCCGAGGACATACAGTTATGTGGGAGCTTCTAAGCTAATTTCATTCTCCTCCCGTTTGGTGTACTAGACTCACGAGCAGCATATATATATATATATATATATATATATATATATATATATATATATATATATATATATATATATATATATATATTATTGTAACCACGAAGAGTGGTATTGATCAATAACAACACTGGACTAGCCAAGGACTCGAATCCATGTTGCACTGGCCGTCCATGGTAAGCGAGACCCACATCACCGTATGTCCTCGGATGACGGTAAACAGCTAGCCCTGCTGCCTGCGTCATTCTTGTTAGATTTGGTGGTTCTGTGGGTTAAATCGTCATGTGGTTCTTGCTCACCATGGCGGGCCAGTACAACATGGGTTCGAGTTCTTGGCTAGCGCAGTCTTGTTATTGATCAATACCACTCTATATATATATATATATATATATATATATATATATATATATATATATATATATATATATATATATATATATAATATGGTCTTTTGAACTTTCATAAACTAACTTTTCACTCTCTTGCTGCATATATATACTCACTGTTGTGTCCTGGTATGTACAATGAGAAATGCTGAAGTTCCCGGCGAATCGTTGTAAATATAATTTCCAGATGTTGCAAATCTGTCCATTTATGTAACCTGGGCAACAAGTGGAGTAAATAAGGCACTTTACTGCAGTGTGGAAACTTTATATCTGACAACTTTTCGCATGATTTACTAACATGAAAAACTTGTAAATCAAGCGAAATGTTGCAACATACTGCATATAAGTGCTTCATTATATTCCACACTGGTTCATTATGTCATGTCTCTGTTCTCATGATGAATGTTTAGGTAAATGGTTTCATATGCAATGTTTAGCTCCGGGCGAGCCAAATGTTCATTTATCTTTGTTGATTGTCAGTGTTGCATCAACCCTCCGTACCCAGAATGTCTGCTAATGAATGTTATTATCATTGTTATATTTATGAGGAAGAGCTAAACATGTTAGTGCAATGAAGTGCCTTTGGACATGGGAAGAAATCAGGTTCGATCAAAGAAAGAGAGGATAGTTCCAGTTCCTTAAATTAAGAGCCCCTCACCAGCATCTTTGGGTGCTCAGAAAGTCATATGATTGAGGTTTCACTACATGGAAACTACCATGATTTTGGGAAATGGTGCTGGAAAAGCTGATTAGTGCTGATTCTAGGCATATTCTTCCACGAGGAATTAGACACATATGCAACACTTGGGTATCTTCGTCTAAAGACATCGCCAACCAGTGGCTTTCCTCATTTTGTCGGTATTATATACCAATGTTTTAATAATGTATTCTTCTATTTTTGTCTCCTTCCTTGATGATTAATGTAGCATAGGAACATCTCATTAGTTGGTTATGGGGGACCAGATGAATGACACATGGAAGACATGAAGGACACATGGAAGACATGAGGGACACATGGAAGACATGAGGGACACATGGAAGACATGAGGGACACATGGAAGACATGAGGAACACATGGAAGACATGAGGGACACATGGAAGACATGAGGGACACATGGAAGACATGAGGGACACATGGAAGACATGAGGGACACATGGAAGACATGAGGAACACATCTCTGTGTATACTCTACGAGTGAAGTGTATTTGTGTAAGTACACCGAGGGTTTACTTTAATCTTTATTCCATGAAGAACAGATTAACTGCTGCCTTAACCACCTCAGTCAACTGGCATTTAAAACTAACAAACTGACTTCTACTCGGTGAGTGTTGTTGTTTATTTATGTTGGCGTTACACTTGTCTTCTGTTGTATTAGTCAAATAAACAGTATGATGATGCTGGTATTATGTTGTCAAATATTTTCACCTCGACGCAGTGTGATCATCTGCTTTAGTTTTTCATGTGCCTCTCAACCCGCCTCTCTCCTTCTCTTTCCTCCCTCTTTATTAACTACAATTCTTTGCCCCCTTTTACTAGATTCCCACTTCGTCCCCATCTTTACTATCTCACCCATTCCTTCCCTGGGCCATTCTTGTCCGGTGCTTTCTTGGTTAACTAGGCTGATGCTGCTGGCTCACATAATCGTATCCTTCACAGCCCGGTTGATCCGGCACTTGGCTGAGGTACTTATCTAGTTTCCTCTTGAAGACTTCTACACTTGTTCCAGCAGTCTACGGTACCCCTGTTTTTCAGTGGATATATTTTAATTTTTCTTCCATATCTCTTACACCTGTATGTTGTTAAAGCAGATTTGGGACTAGACCCTCATGCACTTTCCACGCCTATATTATCATGTACGTGTCTCTGCTCCAGCAAGTACATATTTAAAACTGCGGCCGTACATGATCTCTGCATCGGTTCCACCTCTGATATCTCTCCTGTTCTGAGTAGAACATTCAACGCTGAACAATATTCTACGCAAGAGAGCACAAGCGGTTTGAATAGTGTCACAACTGGCACACTTTCCCTTACTTTGAAAGTTCTCATTATCCACCGTCATTTACATGGCCGTCGTAACGATATTCTCAATGTTGCTTTAAAGATAGATCAGCTGACATTAGTACACCCAGGTCCTTCAGCTGTACCTGTCCTTATCTTTAGTAGTCTCTCGCGAGTTCTGTATAGTATCCTTCAAGTTTATTTCTTTCCTGTTTTAAGCAGTTGGGACATGTCCCCATGACTTACGAAACCGTAGTGATACGATTCCAAACAAACCATACCACGGGTGGGGTTTGAACCCGATACATCCCAGACTAGGGATGTATCGGATGTGAAAATTTAGATATCTGCGGATGCGAATGTGTACGAGGATGTTCTTACTTATTTTGCGGATGCGGATGTAAGAAATTGTGCGGATGTTCTGCGGATGCGGATATCCGATACATCACTACTCCAGACCGACGCGTTATACACTGGGCCAGCTGGCTACAATAAGATTGATCCAGCTAGGTATATTTATACACCCCAGGATGGTTAGCACAGGCACCACTGTGACCACAAATGCCTGTGCTAACCTTCCTGTGATGTAAAAATATACCTAGTTGGATCAATCTTGTTGTAGCCAGCTGGCCCAGTGTATAACGCGTCGGTCTGGAGTTTTACGACTGTCTGACCGCGGGTTCAAGCCCCACCCGTGGTATGGTTTAACATGTCCCCATTGACTGCCATGCTATCCTCCCCTCATTACTACCCTACCATTCCCCATCCTTATATAATCTTTACTCTACTAATTTCCTTTCTCCCTCTCATTACTAACTCCCCCATCATTACTAACTCCCCATCATTACTAACTCCCCAACTCCCCATCATTACAAACTCCCCATCACTACTAACTCCCCCACTTCCTCACTCCATTGCTTGCTCTACCTAGTGAGATTTTGCCTTAAGTCCTCTAGTAGCTGGAGTGTGCTAGTAGACACCACAGTACACAGCAGTGGTATCCTCCTGCTGTGGTGTCTTAGTAGACACCATAACCAGCAGTGGTAGCCTTCTGCTGTGGTGTCTTAGTAGACACCATCACCAGCAGTGGTAGCCTCCTGCTGTAGTGTCCTAGTAGGCACCATCACCAGCAGTGGTAGCATCCTGCTGTGGTGTCTTAGTAGACACCATCACCAGCAGTGGTAGCCTCCTGCTGTGGTGTCTTAGTAGACACGATCACCAGCAGTGGTAGCCTCCTGCTGTTGTGTCTTAGTAGACACCATCACCAGCAGTGGTAGCCTCCTGCTGTGGTGTCTTAGTAGACACCATCACCAGCAGTGGTAGCCTCCTGCTGTTGTGTCTTAGTAGACACCATCACCAGCAGTGGTAGCCTCCTGCTGTGGTGTCTTAGTAGACACCATCACCAGCAGTGGTAGCCTCCTGCTGTTGTGTCTTAGTAAACACGATCACCAGCAGTGGTAGCCTCCTGCTGTGGTGTCTTAGTAGACACCATCACCAGCAGTGGTAGCCTCCTGCTGTTGTGTCTTAGTAAACACGATCACCAGCAGTGGTAGCCTCCTGCTGTGGTGTCTTAGTAGACACCATCACCAGCAGTGGTAGCCTCCTGCTGTGGTGTCTTAGTAGACACGATCACCAGCAGTGGTAGCCTCCTGCTGTAGTGTCTTAGTAGACACGATCACCAGCAGTGGTAGCCTCCTGCTGTGGTGTCTTAGTAGACACCATCACCAGCAGTGGTAGCCTGCTGTGGTGTCTTAGTAGACACGATCACCAGCAGTGGTAGCCTCCTGCTGTGGTGTCTTAGTAGACACTATCACCAGCAGTGGTAGCCTCCTGCTGTGGTGTCTTAGTAGACACCATCACAAGCAGTGGTAGCCTCCTCCTGTTGTGTCTTAGTAAACACGATCACCAGCAGTAGTAGCCTCCTGCTGTGGTGTCTTAGTAGACACGATCACCAGCAGTGGTAGCTTCCTGCTGTGGTGTCTTAGTAGACACCATCACCAGCAGTGGTAGCCTCCTGCTGTGGTGTCTTAGTAGACACCATCACAAGCAGTGGTAGCCTCCTGCTGTTGTGTCTTAGTAAACACGATCACCAGCAGTAGTAGCCTCCTGCTGTGGTGTCTTAGTAGACACCATCACCAGCAATGGTCGCCTCCTGCTGTAGTGTCTTAGTAGACACCATCACCAGCAGTGGTAGCCTCCTGCTGTGGTGTCTTAGTAGACACCATCACCAGCAGTGGTAGCATCCTGCTGTGGTGTCTTAGTAGACACCATCACCAGCAGTGGTAGCCTCCTGCTGTGGTGTCTTAGTAGACACCATCACAAGCAGTGGTAGCCTCCTGCTGTTGTGTCTTAGTAAACACGATCACCAGCAGTAGTAGCCTCCTGCTGTGGTGTCTTAGTAGACACGATCACCAGCAGTGGTAGCCTCCTGCTGTGGTGTCTTAGTAGACACCATCACCAGCAGTGGTAGCCTCCTGCTGTGGTGTCTTAGTAGACACCATCACAAGCAGTGGTAGCCTCCTGCTGTTGTGTCTTAGTAAACACGATCACCAGCAGTAGTAGCCTCCTGCTGTGGTGTCTTAGTAGACACGATCACCAGCAGTGGTAGCCTCCTGCTGTGGTGTCTTAGTAGACACCATCACCAGCAGTGGTAGCCTCCTGCTGTGGTGTCTTAGTAGACACCATCACCAGCAGTGGTAGCCTCCTGCTGTAGTGTCTTAGTAGACACCATCACCAGCAATGGTAGCCTCCTGCTGTTTTGTCCTAGTAGATACCATTATCAGCATTGGTAGCCTCCTGCTGTGGTGTCTTAGTAAACACCATCACCAGCAGTGGTAGCCTCCTGCTGTGGTGTCTTAGTAGACACCATCATCAGCAGTGGTAGCCTCCTGCTGTGGTGTCTTAGTAGACACCATCACCAGCAGTGGTAGCCTCCTGCTGTGGTGTCTTAGTAGACACCATCACCAGCATGGTAGCCTCCTGCTGCTGTGTCTTAGTAGACACCATCACCAGCAGTGGTAGCCTCCTGCTGTGGTGTCTTAGAGACACCATCACCAGCAGTGGTAGCCTCCTGCTTTGTGTCTTAGTAGACACCATCACCAGCAGTGGTAGCCTTCCTGCTGTGGTGTCTTAGTAGACACCATCACCAGCAGTGGTAGCCTCCGCTGTTGTGTCTTA
The DNA here is from genome assembly GCA_009830355.1 of Cherax destructor. Lineage (NCBI taxonomy): Eukaryota > Metazoa > Arthropoda > Malacostraca > Decapoda > Parastacidae > Cherax > Cherax destructor. The sequence goes on along the minus strand of WNWK01011743.1, from coordinate 58 downwards.
GTAAACACGATCACCAGCAGTGGTAGCCTCCTGCTGTGGTGTCTTAGTAGACACCATC